>JAJOOR010007066.1:0-52989 GCA_036250505.1 Solanum acaule | reverse complement strand
GGGCCTAAAACCCAAACGAACGACCAGGCGACCGAACAGTCAGTGCCAGCAAGTCATAAATGACTTGGGGTCGCTACAGGAACGCTCTAAACGACACACAGAAGGCAAGACACAGAAATGACCAAGAGGGTCATTACAATATATATCGTTATTCTCTTTATTTTATTTAACTTCAAATGACCCAAAGTCATTTTTGGACCAAAGTAACTTCAAATGAATGTGTTAAAAATAAAATAAATAATAATTTTATTTGGAAAATGAGTATTTTTGACTCTTTAAATAATAATAAGGGCATTTTAAAATCAAATATTGATCACATAGACATTTTTGAACTAACCCATAAACGGAGGGCCTTTTTTTTTTCATTTCAAATAATTTAAGGGCATTTTTGATCATTTTACCTTATTACTATTACTAGTTTTTGGGCACGCACTTTGAGTGTGCAACCCATATTAATGAGTATATTATTTATAAAAAAAATTATTAAATAATATGATTTGAGTTCTTTTTTATAAAATATGTCTAATTGAAGTTTCTTACTTTGTCTCACTACTAATTGTGACACTCCAATTTCATGACCTCCAAGTAAATGCATCGAGATAATAATATGAGAAGTTAATAAAATAAACTCTATTTATAAGTCAAAAAATGAGTTCGTAAAGCAAAGGAAAAAGATAACAACTATCTAAATTAGCTAACTAGTCAAAATCCCTAACATAATTATTAAAAACATCTACATTTTAAAATAATTATTAAAATTGTCAAAATGTCAATATTTTAACAAGTGTATCCTAATATAACTCATCTACCTTCCTTTTATTTCTCAAATTGGCGGCCCCATTTTACTCAAATACGGCTGAATGAAAAAAAATAAAAGACTCCACTACCTATTTTTCTCTCTCTAAATTTTTTATCCAAATTCTATTCTTTCTCTTTCTCTCACTCATGATTTCTTACATTATTCCATATCTTCAAGTAACTTAAATCTTGCTTTTTAAAAATCAAATTCCTCCATTTTTCTAAGAAATCTCAGAAATTATTCAAAAGATTTCAACCTTTGTTGAAGCGAATTCGACTGATTTGCGATTATTTTCATTAAGGAAGAAATTTTGAAATAATCGATTGGGATTTCGAAGTGAATTTGACTGATTTCGTCGAAGTTCGAGATTGTCGGTGAAATATAGAAATGATCAGGTATTCATTAACTATCGATTCTTTAATTTGTTTGGAAGTGATTCTAAAATGGCTATTGAAAAAGTTATTCAAAAATGGATCTGGATCGTATTTTATATGTTGGATCTTCGCTTGAATATCTGCACAAGTTACTATTCAAATAATGAATTTAAAGGTCAGTCGGTTACTAAGGTATTCAATTTGAGAGTTTCGGGGCAATATCTCATCCAAGACACTTTGTTGGACGACATCAACAATTCTAGTTATCTCTTCAATGAATTAAAGTATTTTTGCATCTTTCTCACATGCAGAAGAACCAAAAGGAGATGAAAGTATAGAATCACCGGTCATACTTCAAAATAGTCTGTTTGGGATACAAACAGTGAATGATAGAATTATTTTGATTTTGTTGTATGTTGGATGCTTGGAATACAAAATAATTTAAAATCATATTTAGTAGATGTTTTATAAATTAGACATTGAATATAATATATTTGTGGAATACATAATAGATAAGAAATACATTTTTGTCATGAAATACAATTTTTTTTTGAATTACAAATTTTGATGTTACTATGATTGTAAATTTGTATGTTTTGATGACTAGAATACAAATATTGTTGGAATTTTAAGAAAGAATATATGTTTTTGAAAAATATATAAATCAATGTTGTATCCTTTCTAAATGAACATGAGTTTACATAAATATATGGATACAAATATTCTTCTTAAATAACTACAAATCCATTTGGTATACCTATTAGAATGAATACAAACTAATAAAGAAATATAAATGTCATTATACGAACTCAAACGTGAAAATCATAATGAATACAAATTCACATATCATACATATTGGAATGAATACAATCAATTACTTTATGAGAATTTTAAGTGAGTTCCTTTTTTAAATATATTTTATCCCATGATTTTCTCCTTTTTGTTATTAAATAAATGTATTATTTCAAATCAAACAAATAAAAAATACATAAATTAGAAGAATAACAAACTAAAATATTGACATTTTTAATAAATATTGAAAATGTTGATAAGAGGTCTCATTAAATGCTAAAATATTGACATTTTGAAAATTTTCCTTAAATTTATCGATAGTGTTAAAAAGTTTTTTTTGCTGGTAGAATAGTGTTAGAAGATCAAAAGATTGCAAGAGATTAATCCCCTGCAAACTGCAGTGCAATATTAATATTTCTTCAATTAAAAGCTTGATAGGAGATTATTTACTTTTTGTATAAAAAATTGTGTAATATTTACTTTGACCGAAAGGAAAAAAAAATCTTTCAACTTTTTTACATTACCTTTTGAATCTCCTGATAATTATAATGAAGTCTTCAAGATATTATATTAGATATTTATCCACAAGCACTTAAACTAATTATTTAATTATAAATATTAAAAATTAAGGTGTAAAAAGTCTTATTATTTATATTTTAATCATAATAATTTATGAATATAACTACTATTTTTATATAAAATTTTATTGTATCTTCATATATAACTTATACACCATTATAGGTTTCACCTTCTTCCTCTTTTTCAAAAAGAAAAGATAAGTGAGAGAGTATACATTCTATCACATTCATTCTTAAAGATGAAAGTTAATGTACATGTAAATTTAAAAGTATAAAGAACATAAAAATTCCTTTTTGTTTTTGTCTCTATAGTATGGAACAAAACTAACATAAAAATAGTCTATATTTGAGCATGCAAAATAAAATATGAACTTAAAGCAAGTTGCTAACAAAGCAACAATTCAACTTTATAAAGAGAGATAGAAAAAAATTATTATAATTTTAATTACTACAAATAAGTATAAAACAAACACACCAAGCTCCAATGCTTCAGCAATTGAATTCCTATCTATACTTGTGACTGTACAAGGGAATCTCACAACTTTCATCACAAATTGTGACATTATTTCACCAGTTTAAAGCTCCGACACACAAGAATTGTAGGAATAATAAATGAAAGTCTTTCTCAGAAAAGTTAAACTTATAGAATTAAATTTGCGGAAACATGAAAAGTCACATGAAAATTTGAAAGGTCAAATACTATTAAAATAAATATTAAGAAGATAGAACATGAATTTTAACTTTAAAAGATACATATATCTACTTTAATTTCTTGTCTTTAAGGAATAATTAGTCATTTGTATGTTTTTCATTTGAGTGAGAAATTTGAAAGGTCAAGATTTAGAAATGAGAATAAGAAGATTAAATATATGAAAATTACAGAAGTGAGCACTTAACTGAAGATGCATGCATAAAAAATGTTGTAATTAATTATTTTCTGGAGGAAAAGAAAAGCATACATGCATTTTAGAAAAGGTAATAAAAAAATTATAATAAATTTGTATTTAATGTATTAATTGCAATATAAATGTGACATGGATAAGATATATAATTAGATGCTTTTATTATTTTTGATATAAAATAAGGGAAAAATGGTAATTTAACTTTAAAGATAGAAGCTTATATAATATAATATAATATAATATAATATAATATAATATAATATAATATAATATAATATACGTCAAAATGATAAATATATTAAACAATCCATTGTAATTTAAAATTTAATTAATGATTGTCTTTCTAATAAATGACTTACAATTCAAAAAAAAAATTAAAGTATTATCATTTAATAATTAATTAATTTGATGTTGAATTTAGCCTAGGGGTATATATATTGTAACACCCAGATTCGAAAGAGGGAACGTAGCAGCTTTTCAGGACTTACAAGTGCCATCCACGAAGGCCTAACCACGGGCTGTGGGTCGAGCCATGAGCCATAGGTAGGGCTCATGGAGAGGGCTACCTACATTGGTCCAGGCATGGACCACGGTGGAACCTATAGACCATAGGTGGTTCTACGTCCCGTGGTCTAGCAAATTGTCGTTTGGCCAAAACTCTCATACCATGGACCATGACTGACCAGGACGGACCGTAGGTCATGACGGTCCGTCGATCGAGGTTTCGTGGATAGAGAACCGACAGTTAGTTTAGGGACATATGAGTCTTTTTCAGTTTCAATTAAATCAATGTGGTGTCGTTTTTCCTAAGTCTAGACCACCTATATAACCATTTTTAACCCCCAAAACCTCTCATTCAAGTCATTCTCTCAAATTCCAAAAGAAAACCCAAAACTCCTCTAAACAAGTCTCCCTCTAGAAGTTGCAAGAACAAGGAAGAAATTGGAGCTAGGTCAAGATCAAATCTCCCAATCTTCAAGCTTTGGAGGGCATTGTAGTCAAGGTATGATGAATTTTCATCCATGGGATCCTTCCTCCCATGGAGTCCCTTAGAATTCCACAGTTTGAAGAAGATTTCCCAAATTCTAGTTAGGGTTTCTTCCAATGTTGTGGGCTATGATGAATGTTGATCTAATTGAGTGGATTGTGATTGTTTATGATTGAATTGCATGTATTTAGGATTAAATTACATGTACCCATGCCTATCCTATAACCTAGGGTAGAATTGATATGATTTGGGTTGATGCCATGAAGGGAAACTTTATAGATTCGATATCTCCTTATAGGATTGATGAAGTACAATTAGAATTGCTTAAGATTAAAGCATATATGATGAATATGATGTTAATTGCTTGAGAGTAAAGCATAGATGATGGTCATGAAATGTAGTGCTTTGAGAGTAAAGCCTAGACTATGAATTGTTGATTGTTAATGTTATGATGTGGAAGGGATACTTCCCATAATGGATTGCTAAGAAGGATTGTATGAATGTGAAAGGTTTGCTCACATGAATGATTCTAGGTCGAAAGGATTGCTCACCTAAAATGAATCTAGACTAAAAGCTTATGTAATTGATGTGGCTAGAGGCGATTACCCTTGACCTCCATATGTAAGGATATGAGGTGATTCCCATACTCCTTAGAACTGAACAAGAGGTGGGTCCCACGTTCTTACCATGATGAATGGACATGGAGGCAAGATACCCATGCTCCTTATGAAATGATGTGGAGGCGAGTACCCGTGTCATATGATGAGACTGTGGAGGCAAGTACCCGCGATCTAAAAGTAAGTAAGGTAAGAGGAGAATACCCATTAGCCTTTATAAGCTAGGAATTGAGGCGAATCCCTATGTCTTTAAAAGTAAGTATGAATAATGTAATTATTTTATGAAGATGATTTGATTGGAGTGTTTCTAGATATGCCTTCCATGATGCAAGCTTACTAGAGGCGGATGACCTATGTCTTGGGTAAGGATAAGTGAGCTTACTTAAGGAAGTATTCCTCTTTCATCATGATGCTTATTATATATTGATTATGCTTATGCCTTATGTCTTATGTTGACTAATGCTTATGATTATGTTTTATGCTAGCCATCATTTTTAGTACTTGATTGTACTAACACATACTCTTGCCTACATTCTTATCAAATGTAGGGTCCGGTGACATTGATTCTCACACTCGTGGCTAGCTTCATTATTGATCAAGGAAGTGAAGTTTTGGTGAGTCCTCATTGTGTTCGAGGATGTGATCACCACTTTCTTTTATGCTTTTCTTTTATGTGACAGACTATTATATGGGCTGTGTACCAATATTTTATCTTTTATGTTAGATGGTTTGAGACAATAATGTTAGACCTCCGCTCGTTTTATAAAATACTTTGATTGTATTGAAAAGTTTTAAATTCCCGCTCATTTATATTACTTTATGTTATGATATGCTAAGTGGCTTGTATGAGGCCTCTCGGGGTCTTATACACCTTGTTACATTAAGGTGGTTCCCCTGGGTCGTGACAAACTTGGTAATCAGAGCACAAGGTTTAGAATAGTTCTAGGACGTCTCAAACCACGTCTAGTAGAGTCTTTTTCATAAGTGTGAAGCGCATCACATTTATGAATGAGAGGCTATTAGATTCTTAGGAAACTTCACTTCCTCACTTCTCTAAGTCGTGCCATGGATTTAAATTCTATAAGTCTCTCTCCTAATCTGTGCCCGATTGGTTTTTATGATATGACTACTAGAAGGGTTGCTAGAAGGATGGAGTGAGACAATATTAATCAAGAGGTTCCTCTCCAAGCTCCTCCTTAAGCTCTGATTGACCCTTTGAATGAGAATGTAACAAATGCAGAGTTTAGGTCGGCATTCAAAGTGTTGGCTCAAGCCTTGACGGCACAAGCCAATAGAGAGGTGGTAGTCCTCGTGATTTAAATGTGGGTACGATGGCGGCAAGAGTAAGGGATTTTACAAGAATGAACTCTCCCGAATTTTATGGCTCCAAAGTTTAGGAAGACCCTCAAGAGTTTATCAACAAAGTTTACAAAGTACTTTCCACTATGGGTGTGAATCCGGTAGAGAAGGCGGAACTAGACTCTTACCAACTCAAATGGGTTGCTCATATTTGGTTCAATCAGTGGAAAGAGGCAAGGCGGGTGGAAGCGGGTCCCATAGAATGGGAAAGGTTCCAAAGTGCTTTTCTTGATAGATTATTCTCTCTAGAGATGAGAGAGGCCAAGGTACTTGAGTTCATCAACCTTAGGCAAGGAAATATGAGTGCAAGGGAATACGCTTTGAGGTTCACTCAACTATCCAAGTATGCTGCTTCCATTGTGGCGGATCGTAGGCTAAGATGAGTATGATTGTGTTGGGTATGTCTGACATGGTAGTCAAAGAGTGCTTCACCGCTATGCTTGTCCATGACATAGACATTTCTCGCGTTATGGTGGATGCCCAACAAATTGAGGAAGAAAAGCTCAAGGAAAGATCTGGAGAGGCAAAGAGAGCAAGAATGGATGATTGTAACTATTCACATTCTAAGTCTGGTGGACGAGGTTGTTCAAGGTTTCATTAAAAGTTCTCCGGGCAAGGTTCTTCTAGTTCTCCTCCAAGGCCTAATAATGAAAGGGTTTCTAACCTAAAACCTCAAGGAGATGGTAATAGGTGTTCGATGCCTACTTGTGCTAAATGTGGGAGAAATCATGAAAGGAAGTGTTTAGCGGGTTCTAATGCTTGTTTTGGTTGTGGAAAGACGGATCCCAAAATAGGGAATTGTCATTCGGTTGGTAAGAATGATGGAGATGGTCGTCGTAGGGCTCAACCCTACCCTTCATCCGATCCGAGTGGTTTGGGCGGGAATGCTCCTAAGCAAAACCGTTTCTATGCTCTCCAAACTAGAGGTGATCAAGAGAGTTCCCCAGATGTGGTGACTGGTATGTTAAAAGTTTTCCATATAGATGTGTATACCTTACTTGATCCAGGTGCTACTTTGTCCTTTGTGACCCCTTATGTAGCTATGAGATTTGATATGCTTCCCGATGTGTTGTTAGAACCTTTTTGTCTCTACCCCTATTAGTGATACTGTGGTGGTAAAAAAGGTCTATATGAGATGTCCAATTTCCTTATCTCATAGAGTTACTCTTGTTAATTTGATAGAGCTAGACATGATAGATTTTGATGTTATCTTGGGTATGGATTTGTTGCATTCTTGTTAGCATTTATTGATTGTAGGACTAGAGTGGCCAAATTTCAGTTTCCAAATGAGCCTATCCTTGAGTGGAAGGGGGGAAACTCTATGCCTAGAGGTAAATTTGTTTCTTACCTAAAAGCTAGGAAAATGGTTTCGAAGGGTTGTGTCTACCATATAGTGAGGGTAATGGACGTGGAGTCTGAAACTCCTATTCTTGAGTCGGTCCTAGTTGTAAAAGAGTTTCTGGAAGTTTTCCCCAATGATTTACTCGGTATTTCTCCCAAAAGGAAAATATACTTCGGGATTGACCTTCTCCCTGACATCCAACCTATCTCTATTCCTCCCTATAGAATGGCTCCAGCGGAACTTAAGGAGTTGAATGATCAGTTAAAGGACTTATTGGATAAGGGTTTCATCCGACTGAGTATCTCTCCATGAGGTGCTCCGGTGTTGTTTGTTAGGAAGAAAGATGGTTCACTCCGTATATGTATTGATTATCGGCAGTTGAACAAGGTAACCATCAAGAACAAGTATCCTCCTCCAAGAATAAATGTATTTGATCAACTTCAAGGGGCAAGTTATTTCTCCAAAATTGATCTCCAGTCGGGTTATCACCAGTTGAGGGTGAAAGAGCAAGTTATTCCGAAAACAACTTTTAGAACCCGATATGGTCATTATGAGTTTTTGGTTATGTCCTTTGGTTTGACTAATTCCCTGACGACGTTTATGGATTTGATGAATAGGGTGTTTAGACAATACCTTGATATGTTCGTAATTGTGTTCGTAGATGATATTTTGATCTATTTAAGAAGTGAGAATGAGCATATTGATCATTTGAGGATTGTATTGCAAATTCTCAAGGACCAACAACTCTATGCAAGGTTTGGTAAATGTGAGGTTTGGTTAAGGTCCGGAAGCTTTTCTTGGCCATATAGTTTCAAGCAAGGGTATTGAGGTAGATCCAAAGAAGATGGATGCGGTCAAGAGTTGGCCTAGATCTCTATCACCGACATATATTAGAAGTTTCTTGGGTTTGGCTGGTTATTATAGAAGATTTGTTTAGGGGTTTTCCTCCATTGATTCTCCATTAACAGCTTTGACTCAAAAGAAGGCCAAGTTTATATGGACCGAAGCTTGTGAGAAAGTTTCCAAAAGTTGAAGGATAGACTTACTTCCGCTCCGGTGTTGACCTTACTGAAAGAAACAAATGGCTTTGTAGTATATTGTGACGCCTCTAGAGTTGGATTGGGATGTGTGCTTATGCAAAATGGTAAGGTGATTGCCTATGCATCAAGGCAACTAAAGGTTCATGAGAAGAACTATCCTACCCATGACTTTGAATTAGCGGCAGTGGTGTTTTCCCTAAAGATTTGGAGGTATTATTTGTATGGGGTCCATGTTGATGTTTTCACCGATCACAAAAGTTTGCAATATTTTACCCAAAAATATCTAAATCTTCGCCAAAGAAGATGGCTTAAATTATTGAAGGATTATAATATGAGTGTTATTTATCACCCCAGAAAGGCGAATGTAGTAGCGGATCCCCTTAGTTGGTTATCCATGGGTAGTGTTGCACATGTTGATGATAAGAAAAAAGAGTTGGTTCGATATATTCATAGCTTGGACCGATTGGGAGTTCAACTAGTGGATTCCACCAAGGGTGGTGTTATGGTCTATAATGGTTCCGAATCGTCTTTCGTGGCTAATGTTAAAGTAAAGCAATGTCTTAATCCGACCTTAGTTGAATTGAAATAGGCAGTTATAAAGAAGTCCGTAGAGGCTTTCTCCCAAGGGGGGATGGTGTCCTAAGGTACCAAGGTCATTTGTGTGTTCCGAATGTTGATGACTTGAGGGAACATATCTTGTCAGAAGCCCATAGTTCTCAGTATTATATTCACCCTGGAGCCACAAAGATGTACCGTGATTTGCGGGAGATCTATTGGTAGAATGGGATGAAAAAGGATATTGTGGGATTTGTGGCTAAGTGTCCTAATTGCCAACAAGTGAAGGTTGAGCATCAGAAATCGGGAGGTTTATCCCAAAATATTAGCATTCATACTTAGAAGTGGGAAGATTTGAACATGGACTTCATAGTAGGGTTGCCACGAACTCGGCAACAATATGACTCAATTTGGGTTATAGTAGACCGAATAACGAAGTAGGTTTATTTCATTCCCATCAAGGTTTCCTATATGGCAGAAGATTATGCTAAGCTATATTTGAGAGAGATGGTAAGGTTGCATGAAGTTCCCTTGTCCATTATCTCCGATAGAGGTACTCAGTTTACTTCATAGTTTTGGAAGTCTTTCCAAAAGGGTTTTGGCACTAAAGTTAAGCTTAACACAACTTTTCACCCCCAAAGCGATGGGCAAGCGAAAAGAACAATCCAAACGTTGGAAGATATGTAGAAGGCTTGCGTGATAGATTTCAAGGGAAATTGGGATGACCATTTGCCCTTAATAGAATTTGCCTATAATAATAGCTACCATTCGAGTATTGGTATTGCCCCATTTGAGGCTCTTTATGGTAGGAGGTGTAGATCTTATATAGGATGGTTTGAAGTGGGTGAGGTTGCTTTGATAGTACCCGAGTTAGTTCATGAGGCTATAGAGAAGGTTCAACTCATTTGAGAGAAGTTGAGAACGACCCAAAGCCGACAAAAGTCTTATGCCGATGTTAGAAGGAGAGACCTTGAATTTGATGTGCTTGATTGGGTTTACTTGAGAATCTCACCCATGAAAGGTGTAATGAGGTTTGGTAAGAAATGGAAACTTAGTCCCCATTTTGTAGGCCCATATCAAATTTTGAGACGTGTTGGTAAGGGTGCATATGAGCTTGATTTGCCAAAAGAGTTGGTGTCGGTGCATCCGATTTTCCATGTCTCAGTGTTGAATAAGTGTGTTGGAGATCTGACATCCATAATTCCCCTAGAAAGGTTAGAAGTGTAAGAGAACCTTTCTTATGAATAAGTTCTTATTGAGATCTTAGATCGGCAAGTTAAGAGATTGAGGAACAAAGAGGTTGCCTCTGTGAAAGTGTTATGAAGAAACCATCAAGTTAAGGCTGCTACTTGGGAGGCTGAGGCCGATATGATGTCCAGGTATCCTCATCTTTTTCCTACTATTCTAGCTTGAGGTAATGAGTTCCTCTTGGTTTGCTTATGTTTGAAGTCATGTGTGTTTTATGTGTTTCCATGATTTCCTTAAATTGCATGTTCATGAAAAAGCTTAAGTTTTGAAAGAAGTGGCTTTTGTGATTTATTTTCTTCATGTTGTTGTGCATTGAGTATGAGTTCCCTATAGACTTCATGAGATGAATTGATGAACATATTTAGATATGCCTTTTGAGATTGATTGCATATGAGCTCCATTAAATTGTGTAGAGCATTGCTTTTGAGTTGGAGATGATAGTTCCCCCTTGAACATGAGAAATGTTAAAATTTCATGCATATTGGGTTGTTAAATGTAGTTCTTACTCCCTTATAATGCATTGAGTATGTTGAGCTACGAGTTGACGTTTCCTCCTCGTTTGTATGTATTTAGAGGTGTTGCATGCATGATGGGCTGCTAGTCTTAAGTCTTTTCATTTAGAAATGTTCCTAAAATCTGATTCGAGGACGAATGATCCCAAAGGGAAGATAATGTAACACCCCGGATTTGAAAAAGGTAACGTAGCAGCTTTTTAGGACTTACAGGTGCCATCCATGAAGGCCTAACCACGGGCCGTGGGTCGAGCCTTTAGTCGTAGGTAAGGGTTGTGGAGAGGGCTACCTACATTGGTCCAGGCATGGACCACGGTAGGACCTACAGACCATAGGTGGGTCTACGCTTCATGGTCCAACAAACCGTTGTTTGGCCAAAACTCTCTGACCACATACCATGACTGACCAGGACAGACCGTAGGTCAGTCGATGGTCCATCGGTCGGGGTTCCGTGGATAGAGAGCTGACAGTTATTTTAGGGACATATAGGTCTTTTCCAATTTTAATTAAATCAATGTTGTGTCATTTTGCCTAAGTCTAGACCACCTATATAAGCGTTTTAACCCCTAAAACCCCTCATTCAAGTCGTTCTCTCAAATCCCAAAAATAAACCCAAAACTCTTCTAAAAAATTCTCTCTCTGGAAGTTGGAAGAAGGAAGAAATAAGAGCTAGGTCAAGATCAAGTCTCCCAATCTTCAAGCTTTGGAGGGCATTGTAATCAAGGTATGATGGCTTTTAAACCATGGGATCCTTCCTCCCATGGAGTCCCCTAGAACCACAATTTGAAGAAGAATTTTCCCAATTCTAGTTAGGGTTTCTTCCAATGTTGTGGACTATGATGAATGTTGATCCAATTGAGTGGATTGTGATTGTTTATGATTGAATTGATAGAATTGCATATATTTAGGATGAAATTACATGTACCCATGCCTATTATATGAACCTAGGGTAGAATTGATATGATTTGGGTTGATGCCATGAAGGGAAACTTTGTGGGTTAGATATATCCTTATTGGATTGATGAAGTACGGTTAGAATTTCTTGGGATTAAAGCATATATGATGAATATGATGTTGATTGCTTGAGAGTAAAGCATAGATGATGGTCATGAGATGCAGTGCTGTGAGAGTAAAGCCTAGACTATGAATTGTTGATTGTTAATGTTATGATGTGGAAGGGATACTTCCCATAATGAATTTCTAAGCATGACTGTATGAATGTGAAAGGTTTGCTCACACGAATGATTTTAGGTTGAAAGGATTGCTCACCTAAAATGAATCTAGACTAAAAGCTTATGTAATTGATGAGGCTAGATGTGATTACCCTTGACCTCCATATGTAAGGATATGAGGTGAATCTCATACTCCTTAGAATTGAACAATAGGTTGGGTTCCCACGTTCTTATCATGATGAATGGACATGGAGGCGAGTACCCATTCTCCTTATGAAATGATGTGGATGCGAGTACTCGTGTCATATGATGAGATTGTGGAGGCGAGTGCCTGCGATCTAAAAGTAAGGAAGGAAAGAGGCGAATACCGATTAGCCATTTTAAGCTAGGCATTGAGGCGAATCCCCTTGTCTTTAAAAGTAAGTATGAATAATGTAATTATGTTATGAAGATGATTTGATTGGAGTGTTGCTAGATATGCCTTCCTTGATGCAAACTTGACTAGAAGCGGATGACCTATGTCTTGGCTAAGGATAAGTGAGGTTACTTAAGGAAGTATTCCTCTTTCATTATGATGCTTATTATGTATTGATTATGCCTATGCCTTATGTCTTATGTTGACTAATGCTTATGGTTATGTTGCTATGCTAGCGATCATATTTAGTACTTGATTGTACTAACACATACTCTTGCCTACATTCTTATCAAATGTAGGGTCCGGCGACATTGATTCTCACACTTATGGCTAGCTTCGTTGTTGATCAAGAAAGTGAAGTTTTGGTGAGTCCTCATTGTGTTTGAGGATGTGATCACCACTTTCTTTTATGCTTTTCTTTTATGTGTTGGACTATTGTATGGGCTGCGTCCCAAGATTTTATTTCTTGTGTTAGATGGTTTGAGACAATGATGTTAGACTTCCGCTCATTTTATAAAAGAATTTGATTGTATTGAAAAGTTTTAAATTCCTACTCATTTCTATTACTTTATATTATGATATGCTAAGTGGCTTGTATGAGGCCTCTCGGGGTCTTATACGCCTTGTTACATCTAGGGGGTACCCCTGGGTTGTGACATACATACATACATATATATATATATATATATATATATATCAATCTTAATAAGGGAGGATTTCTTCGGACATTCAGAGGGTAGTCCTGTCATTTTGCCTTGTGGATATCCAAAAGGTTAAGATGTTAATATCCCTTTTCTCTTCTTTCTTTCGATGCCACCTGTTTCATACTTCCATTTACAAGGACCCACGTGTTGTATCTTTGTTCTTTTACATTTATTGTTCTGGAAAGTTTCTCTTCATTTTGTTGGGAAAATAACAGATTCTTATTGGTCTATTAGTCCATCAGTTGACTTTCGGTCTCAAGCATTAATTGACCTGTGTTGGTACAATTGTCGTAAATTGAACAACACAATGCTGTCCAAAAGACAAGATTATTAGGTGGAAGATGTTTGTTCAACATAAAAAGCCATTACTGTTTCTTACAACGCTATTCAAAAGACTAGATTATTAAGTGGAAGATGTCCATTCAACATAAAAAACCATTACTATTTCTCTTATAATACAGAGATGGTGATTGTCTTGGCTGGATTAATCTCGCCCTGGCGTCTTGCATGGAGAAAAAACCTCAGAATTTGAGTTCCAAGCTCCCATTTCACAACACACATTCAACCCGGGACGTTCTAAAACAACCCTTTCACGCCAAGATCAGTTTCAGGAGTTCTACTCGCCTGAATTCAATTTCGTAAAGCTGTACATGCTCCTTAACGTCTTGGATATCCACTCATGTGATCAAATTCATAATTAGATCCCCCATTCATTACCAGATTTCTCTAGACCTCACCTGACTCAGATTTTATCCAAGTCTGGACTAGGCTAGAAATTTTCAAGTTACTACTCAGAAGTTTTCTGGCCCAAATTCCTTCCTCATTGGCTTTTCCATAACGACGGGAACAGGTCGTTACAATAGATATCAATTTACCCATCACTCATCCCCGAGTGACAAACTAGGAGAAATGGGCTAAGGCAAGAGTAGATTAGTACCTGAATTGTCGAATAACTGGGGATACTTGTCTCGCATGTCCTTCTCGGTTTCCCAAGTAGCTTCCTCAACTGGACGAGGCTTCCATTGAACTTTCACGGACTTTACCTCCTTGGTCCTCAGCTTCCGGATATCGCGATCAGGAATTGCAACCGGTTCGTCCTCATACTAAAGGTCTTTGTCTAACAAAACTGAGTCCCACTTTATGATGTAGTATCCGTCTCCATGATAGTTTTTCAACATGGACACATGGAACACCGAATGGACTACAGATAGGCTAGGCGGTAAAGCCAACATATAAGCCACCACCCTACAGAGTCAAGAATCTTAAATGGTTTGATGTATCGAGGACTAAGCTTTCCCTTCTTGCCAAATCGCATCACCCCCTTTATGGGTGATACTTTTATAAGAACTTGTTCATCAGCCTAAAATATCATGTCCCTTACCTTGCGGTCTGCATACTTTTTCTGTCGACTCTGGGCTGGTAGAAGCTTAGGTTGGATACTTCTCACCTTATCCTGAGTCTCTTTCACCAAATCAACCCCCAAAGGTTTCACATCTCCAGCATCAAACCACCCTATGGGTGATCTACATTTCCTCCCTTAAAGTGCCTCGAACGGTGCCATGTCAATGCTAGAGTGGTAACTGTTATTATAGGAGAACTCACACAATGGTAGAAACTTATCCTAATGCCCTCCAAAGTCAATCACACATGCCCTCAATATGTCCTCTAATAGTTGAATAGTTCTATCTGTCTGCACGTCCGTTTGCAGATGGAAAGCTATGCTAAAAGTGAGTTGAGTGCCCAACTCTTTATGCAATTTTCCCCAGAACTTGGATGTGAACTGCGTACCACGGTCTTAGATGATAGAAAGAGGCACCGCATGCAGTCTCACTATCTCTTTCACATAAAACATACCCAATTACTGAGCGTTATAGTCTAGTATGACTGGAATGAAGTGGACTGACTTAGTCAGTCTGTCAACCACTACCCAAATGGAGTCAAACTTTCCCAAGGTCTTGGGAAGACCAACCACGAGATCCATAACTATCTATTCCCATTTCCATTTCGAAATTGGCATTCGCTGAAGCAAACCTGGAGGCCTTTGGTGCTCATACTTTACTTGCTGACAGTTTTGACACTTAGCCACAAACTCAGCTATAACTTTCTTCATGCCAGGACACCAACAAAGCCGTTTCAAATCTCAGTACATCTTGGTCACACCCAGATGAATGGAATACTACGAACCATGGGATTCTGTAAACATCTTCTGAATCAGGACATCTACTCGGGGAACACAAATTCTTCCCTTAAAACTGAGAACGCCTCCCATATCCAGAACCACATCTTGTGCCTTACCAGACACTCTCTTCTTTCTGAGCTCATTCAAACTCTTATCTCAAACTGCTTGGTCTTGATCTCCTCAATGAAAATGGGCCTAATCTCAATGCTAGCTAACACCCCACCTTTCTCTGAGATGCCCAATTGTATGAACTTACACTCTAAGGTATGAATCTCCTTGGCCAATGGTTGCTTGGACACACCCAAGCAAGTTAAACTACCCATACTTATAGTCTTCCGGCTTAGTGTGTTCGCCACCACATTCGCCTTACCTGGATGATACTGGATGGTAACATCATAATCCTTGAGTAACTCCATCCACCTTCTATGCCTCAAATTCAGGTCCTTCTAAGTGAATACATGTTGTAGCCTACAATGATCAGTAAACACCTCACACTTGATACCATAAATGTAATGCTGGCAGATCTTGAGAGCAAACACTACTGCTGCCAACTCCAAATCATGTGTCGGGTAATTACATTTCTTTTCTGCATTAACACAACACCCAAGCCTGAATGTGAAGCATCACAATAAAAAATGAAATCTTTACTTTCCACCGGCAATGTCAGAATGTACGTTGTGGTAAGAAGAGTCTTGAGTTTCTGAAAATTCTCTTCACATTTGTTAGTCCATTTGAAATGCATCTCCTTTTTAGTTAGCATTGTCAAATTCATGGGAATAAAAGTAAAATTCTTCACAAATCGGTGATAGTAGCTGGCGAGCCCCACAAAACTCCTATCTTCAGTCACATAGATAGGTCGGACCCAGTTCTTGTGCACTTCGATCTTTTGGGATCTACCATTACCCCTTCATTTGAAACTACATGCCCCAAAAAGGCAACTGAAGTCAACCAGAACTCACACTTGGAAAATTTGGCATACAACCTTTATTTTCCAAGAACACCCAAAATAATATGGAGGTGGTCGGCATGCTCTTCCTTACTCTTTGAATAAACTGGAATGTCATCTTTAAGGACGATAACAAAAGAATCTAGGAATGGTTTAAACACACCATTTATCAAACTCATAAAGGTTGCAAGTGCATTGGTCAACCCAAACGACATCACTAAGAACTCATAATGCCCATAGCGGGTTCTGAATGCCGTTTTGGGTACATCCTTAGGCCTAATCTTTAACTGATCGTAACCAGACCTTAGATCAATCTTAGAGAAATTTGACACACCCTGGAACTGGTCAAAAAGATAATCTATCCGAGGCAATATATACTTATTTCGAATGGTGATCCTATTCAACTGTTGGTAGTCTATGCACATCCTCATACTACCATCCTCTTTTTAACAAACAAGACAGGAGAACCCTACGGGGAAGCACTAGGACGGATGAAACCTTTATCAAGAAGATCCTGGATTTGAGCTGTAAGCTCTCTTAATTCTATCGGAGCCATGCGATAAGAAAGGATAGAGATGGGGCGAGTGCTCGGTTCCAAGTCAATGTAGAAATCTATATCCCTATCTGGAGGCATACAAGACAAATCGGTAGAAAACACTTCCTTAAATTCAGACACAATAGGAATAGACTCCATAGAGGGAGACTCAACATCAACATCCCTAATATGAGCAAAATATTCCAAACACCTCTACCCCACTAGTTTCCTAGCCCGAATGAAAGATATGACCTTAGCTGGCTTAGGCTTGTACACCCCTTCACACTCTAACTTTTCCCTACCCGGGATCTCTAGAGTCACAGACTCAGGATTACAAATAAGCACAACATAATAGGGGGCAACCAAGTCATGCCTAAGATTATATCAAAGTCAGTCATATCCAGAATAACCAAATCAGCCCAAGTATGAAACCTATAAACAAGATAGGACAAGTAGGATTTACATGAGTGACTATGACTGACTCTCCAATTGGGGTAGAAACATGGATGAGGGCATCAAGTACATCACAAACCACATCAAATCACAAGGCAAACTAAATTGACACATATGGATAAGTAGAACCCAGATCGAACAAAAAAGTAGCCATTTGTTCACAAACAAGAATAGTACCTGTGATCACTGCGTCAGAAACCTCAGCTTTGGTCTTACCTAGAAAGGCATAACACTGAGCCCTATCATCCGGATGGGCAACCTCCTTGCCTGGATGAACTGCTCCTCTACTTGCATTACCATTTCCCTAGTCTCCACGGCCTCGTTGATCTCCTCCTCACCTATCTTGTGGATGCCCTCAACCATTACTACCGCTGCCCGCTGGTACCACTGCTCTAGTCTGCTGTTGCATGGGGTTAGACATGCGATGTCATTCCCCGAGGCTACCCCGGGACGCGGACACGGGACCTTGGATCACGAGTAACCCCAATCTAACCCTGCTGGCATACTCATAAGCATATTAAAGATAAACTGAATAATAAAACTGATGCGGAAACTTAAATATCATGAAAATGAAAGTGATGGGGAATACCCATTCTATATCTGAATACATGAAAATTGCGAGTTTGAGTACAAAAGACAAATCAAACTCTAAGACTAAAGCTGAAACTAACTATTTCTGAAATAAGCCTCTAGACTGACTAGAAATGTTGGGACATGCCCCCAACTAGATCTAGCAAAACTGAAACTAAGAACTAAAATCGATAAAGATAAACATGCCACTAGTCCTCGGAGAATAATGACTCACCACTGATGTTGCTGAACTGAAGATCGATCTTTAGCATGATCTGGAAACTGAGGACTTGAACCTACATCATGAGAAGATGTAGCACAATGTATGCGTCAGTACTTAAAAGGTACTGACCATGCAGGATAGAGTAAAGCTGAAATAAACATATAACCGAACAAGCAATAAAGTAAGAGTGTAATCTGAACATGATATACATAGTGAATATTGAGCTAACTGAATGCAATGACCATTTTATAAGATGCTAAGACTGAATACTGATTATACTGAAATGTGGTCAATGCAATGGAATCTGACTAAACTTTGGGAACTACTAATAATCGATAATAAAACCACATGAGCTAAATGTGGAGTCCGATGTATATGCCCCATCGAGAGGACCCAATATACCCGGCCAAAGGTATAAAGGCATGCTGGCGTGATCACTAAAATGATGCCCACAGAACGGACTTACAACCTACGTGGCTCATAGTTTTGGGACTATTCAGGTACGCTGAACCCTAGTCCAACTCGGTATTATGCTATTCCCAATGGATTAAGTGATTAATATATTATGACTGAATTTCTGTGATTCACTGGATAGCTCAAAATGACATGCAAACTGAGAATGCACACTAATAAACTAATAATGACACATTCATATACTGAGGCATGTATATCTGAAATAGCTGAAATATCTAGCGTAGTATGTGTAATTCAAGAACTAAATAACTACATAGCTAGGGTTCTGAAATTTATCTAATAAACTAAGTAATAAAATACTTATCTGATTTGGATCATTCTAACAGCTAAAACCCAACAACCCTAACATTCAAGAAACCCTAGGTCTAGATGATATTGAGGGAATCAAGAATCTGACTGAAAACTAGGGACCTAATCGGCGAAAGGAACCCACTAGTGAAATCCCACATACTTGCTGACGAATTCCACGGAGAAATCTTTCGATTTTGGGGCTGGAACTGATGAAACCTTGTTATGTTCTTGAACTAGGGTTCTTGACCTCTTTTCTCCTCTTATGCTATAATTTTTCTAAATTTTGATTCATGATTTGACTTGGGTAAGTTCTAGTGATGTTTCTAGGCTTAAACTGACTAAAACCTCATAATTTAGGGTCTAAACGACGTAGTTTAGGGGACAAACAAATAAGGAAAGGACCAAAAGACCCCTGACTTTTCTGTCGGAGTCACTAACGGACAGGATTGATGGACTGTCGATTGACTAATGGTCCATACTGGTTGACCGTCGTTCACGATTGAAGGCTGAAATTTGGGGTGTAAAACAGAAAGTTGGCTGGCCCATCGACGGAGCTGACTGACGGTCCGCAGGTGACTTCCGTCGATGGCACCTGCAACTTCTGAAAATCTGGAATTTTTTTCCTTTCTCGAATTTGGGGTGTTACATTATCTCCCCTTTGGGAACATTCATCCTCGAATGGAGACTAAACTAGCTGATATGGAGGGAGAGAGTTGCAAACCCTACCACTAAACACTGGAAACTGATTTCTGATTGAACTATGTTCCAAGAACATGCAAATACGATGAAAATGTAGGTATAAACTGAAGGAACATGATACTAAGACTGAATTCACGCATGAATGTCTGAAAAACTGAAGAGGAACTATTATCTCAGGCTTGAGTGGAATTAGAAGGAAAGAGGTGAGGATACTTGGCCTTCATGGTTGCCTCTGCTTCCCAAGTAGCTCCCTCTACGGATTGACTACTCTACAAAACGTTGACTGAAGCGACTTCTTTGTTTCTCAATCTTCGAACCTGACGATCAAGAATATCAATTGGTACCTCTTCATAAGTGAGACTATCCTTCACAACCACACTTTCTAAAGGCACAATAAATGCTGGATTACCCACACACTTCTTTAACAACGAAATGTGGAAAATCGGATGCACTGCTGCTAGTTTTGTTGGCAACTCTAACTCATAAGCCACTTTACCAATCCTTTTCAAGATCTTGTAAGGGCCTACATATCTAGGACTGAGCTTCCCCTTCTTGCCAAATCTCATCACCACTTTCACAGGTGACACTCTCAGGAAAACCCAATCATCAACTTGGAACTCTAGTTCCCTTCTCCTTACATCTACATAGGATTTCTGGCGACTCTCGGTAGTCTTAAGTCTATCTCTAATGAGTTGCATCTTCTCCATAGCTTCACGAACTGAATCTGGCTCTATCAAGGCTTCTTCACCTACTTCAACCTAACCGACAAGAGATCTACATCTACACCCATACAATGCCTCATAAGGGGCCATCTGAATGCTGAAATGGTAATTATTATTGTAAGTGAACTCTATAAGAGGAAGGTGATCATCCCAACTCCCCTTGAAATCAATCACACAAGCTCTCAACATGTCCTCTAAGGTCTGAATGGTACGCTCTACCTGGCCATTCGTCTGCGAATGAAATGCTGTGCTAAGGTTAACCTGAGTATCAAGACCTTTCTGAAATGACTTCTAGAAATGATAGGTAAACTAAGGACCTCTATCTGAGATAATAGACAAAGGAACCCCATGCAACCTAACTATCTCATTAATGTAAAGCTTGGCGTAGTCCTCCGCCGAATCTGTAGTCTTAACCGCCAAAAAGCGAGCAGACTTAGTAACTCTATCAACAATCACCCAAATAGAGTTACACTGTCTGCGAGTATGAGGTAAACCTGTGATGAATTCCATGTTTATCACTTCCCATTTCCAAGTAGGATGTCGATCTCTTGAGTCATACCTCCTGGTCTTTGATGTTCTACCTTGACTTGCTGGCAATTGGGACACTTAGCCACAAAATCCGCTATATCCCTTTTCATACCATTCCACCAATACCCTTCCCGCTGATCGTGATACATCTTAGTGGCACTTGGATGAATAAAATATCTGGAGTTATGGGCTTCTGCAAGAATTTGATGTCTCAACTCGTCCACCTTAGGAACACATAATCGACCATGATAGCGAAGCACACCATCTCCCCCTTGGGAGAAAACCTCAACCCTCTGTTGGTGGATTGCACCTTTTAGCTCAAGCAATATCGGATCACTGTCTTGCTTTTCCTTAACCTCCATTAACAAAAAAGATTCTGACCCATTCTGAACTGTTACACCACCATCTGATATGCTCATAAGACGAACTCCTAAGCGAGCAAGCCTGTGAACATCCTTCGATAGCTTCTTTCTTTCTTCCTCAACATGTGCTACACTACCCATAGATAGTCTACTAAGAGAATCTCCTACTACATTGGCCTTAACAGGATGGTAATGCACACTCATATCATAATCCTTGAGGAACTCAAGCCATCTCCTCTAACGAAGATTCAATTATTTTTGGGTGAACATATACTGAAGGCTCTTATGGTTTGTGAATACATCCACGTGAACACCATAAAAGTAATGTCTCCAAATCTTCAGTGCAAACACCACTGCGTCTTGCTCGAGGTTATGAGTCGAATAATTCTTCTCATGTACCTTAAATTGTCTAGAATCATAAGCTATAACCTTACCTCGCTGCATCAACACACAACCTAGGCTGACTCTGGATGCATCACAATAGATAACATAACCGTCTGAACTCTCTGGTAGAGTCAAAACAGGAGTTGTAGTCAACCTAGTTTTCAATTCTGTAAAGCTTTTCTCATAATCATCTGACCACTGATACTTGACCTTTTTCTGAGATAATTTGGTCTATGGAGAGGCTATGGATGAGAATCCTTCCACGAACCTCCTGTAATAACCTGCCAGACCCAAGAAACTTCTGATATCTGTAGGAGAGATAGGTCTGGGCCATTGTTTCATTGCTTCTATTTTCTGAGAATCTACTCGAATCCCTTCGCTAGACACAGTATGCCCAAGGAAAGCAACTAACTACAACAAAAATTTGAACTTACTGAACTTAGCAAATAACTGGCGATCTTTGAGAGTTTCTAGAACAACTCTCAAATGATTCACATGTTCTTCCTCATTCCTAGAGTAAATGAGGATATCATCGATAAAGACGATAATGAAAAAGTCTAAGTACTGCTTGAACACCCTGTTCATCAAATCCATGAAAGCTGCAACAACATTGGTTAGTCCAAATGACATAACTACAAATTCATAATGACCATACCGAGTTTTGAAGGATGTCTTCTGAATGTCACTATCTCTGACTCTGAGCTGATGATAACCAGATATGAGGTCTATCTTTGAGAAATGACTAGCACCCTGAAGTTGGTCATACAAGTCATCAATCCTCGGGATGGGATACTTATTCTTGATTGTGACCTTGTTCAACTACCTATAGTCAATGCACATTCTGAGAGAACCATCTTTTTTCTTTACGAACAACACTGGTGCACCCCATGGGGAAATACTAGGTCTGATGAAGCCCTTATCTAGAATGTCTTTCAACTATTCTTTCAATTACTTAAGCTCAGCTGGAGCCATTCTGTAAGGAGGAATAGAGATAGGCTGAGTATCTGGAAGGAGAACAATTCCACAGTCGATTTCCCTTTTGGGAGGAACTCCGGGAAGATCTTCTGGGAACACTTTTGGGAACTCATTGACTACGGGAACTGACTCAAGAGTTGGGGTTTCGTAGCTTGAATCCTTAACCCGAACTAGATGATAGAGATACCCCTTAGAAATCATCTTTCTAGCCTTAAGGTAAGAAATAAATCGAGCCATAGGCGCTATGTTATTACCTTTCTATTCTAAGATTGGTTCATTTGGAAACTAAAAACGAACAATCGACTGAGGCATAACTGGAATGTAACTAATCCATGCCTAGAATGACATTGAAGTCTACCATTTCTAACTCTACGAGATCTACTGAGGTGACTTTGTGAGAGACTGTGATAGGGCAATTTCTGTATACCCGTCTAGCTATAACTAGCTCGCCGACTGGAGTAGAGACTGAGAAAGGTTCTGAGAGAGTTTCTGGACTAACATCAAATTTGACTACTATAAAAGGAGTTACAAAAGACAAAGTTTCCCCCGGGTCTAACAATGCATAAACATCAAGGTCAAAGACTCGTAACGTACTAGTGACTACATCAGGAGAATCTTCCTGATCTTGGCGAGCATACAAATTTTTTTGGTGCGGACCGCCACCTGTACCAGATGTGTTACCTTGCTGAGTCGGGCAACCTACTGGTGCTGTTAAAGCTGTGGACTGAGCTCTACCATTATTAACTCCTTGACCCTGTCTAGAAGGACAATCCTTCAACCTGTTACTAGACTGACCACACCCAAAGCATCTTTCCTTACCGGCAAGACACTCACATAGAGAGTTCTTACCACACTCAGGACAAGTTGGGTAGGTTCTGGTGCCTGAAACACTACGTTGAGTCTTGGAGCCTGATGCCCTACCTTTCTGATCATTACGAAACTTGGAGGATGGAACACTAGCTGATGAAGACGCTGGAGTTAAAGACATTTGCTGAGACTGTGAGTGATTTCCACTACCCGATTTCTATTGAGAATAGTCATAGTTTCCTGTCCTAGCTTTCTTATTCTCCTTAGCATGGTTCCTAAGCTTATCACCCTCAACCTGCTGAGCATGAGTCATGAACCTAGAGATGTTCATGTCTTCAAGTAACATGGCATTCCTACACTTTGTTTTCACCAAGTCTGACACTCCATATAGAAACTTATTCATCTGAACCCTGGAAACAATAACCATGTGAGGAGCGTACCTGGAGAGTTGGGTAAACTTGAGCCCATACTCTTGGACTGTCATGTTACCTTGCCTCAAGTTCATAAATTCCTAAGCCTTTGCCTCCCTTAGCTCTCTTGGGAAAAACCTGTCCAGAAAGGTCTCACTAAAGCAAGCCCAAGCGATAGGAGCTGCATCTGTGCCCCTGTTCTCTTTTCATTAAGTATACTAGATATAAGCCACATCCTTGAGTTGGTACGATGCTAACTCAACCCAATCATTCCCAGTTACTTGCATCACTTCAAAGATCTTCTTGACCTCATCAATGAAGTTTTGGGGATCTTCACCCACTTACGATCCTAAGAAATTTGGCAGATTGATCCTAATAAAATCTCGCACTCTGGCTGCAATTGTCCCAACATTTGCATTTGCCTGATTTGGAACCCGCTAATTGTTCTGGTTGGCCACACTCTAAGCCAACATCTGAATGGCATTCCGAAACTCTGCATTCGAAACTTCTTGATCTGGTACTGGAGGAGCTGCGTTTGCGTTCCTGGCATTCATATTCCTGGCATTAGCTTTATGATGAGGCATGATCTGAAATGTAGAACGTCAAGTTAAAATGGAATTAGATCATACCTTACACACGATAAGAGTAAAAAAATGAAGATCTTTCCTAAAACACTTTGTAGCCTCCCTCTCATTATATGTGGTGCACACTACACACCCATGAAAATGACTCTACCTAGTGCGGCTTTTTAGACATTTTAGGACACCTTAACCTAATGCTCTGATACCAAGTTTGTCACTCCCTGAGGCTACCCCCCGGATATGGACACGGGACTTGGGATCACGAGTGACCCCAAGCTAACCTTGTTGGCATAATCATAAGCATACTAAAGATAAACTGAATAATAATACTGATGCGGAAACTTAAATATCATGAAAATGAAAGTGATTGGGAATACCCATTCTATATCTGAATATATGAAAACTGCGAGTTTGAGTACAAAAGAGAAATCAAACTCTAAGACTAAAGTTGAAACTAACTATGTCTGAAATAAGCCTCTAGACTGACTAGAAATGTTGGGACATGCCCCCAACTAGATCTAGCAAAACTGAAACTAAGAGCTAAAAGCGATAAAGATAAACATATCACTAGTCCTCGAAGAATGAGGGCTCACCACTGATGCTGCTGAACTGAAGATTGGAAACCGATCTAAGCGTGATCTAGATGCTAAGGACCTGAACCTACATCACGAGAAAATGTAGCACAATGTGTGCGTCAGTACTTGAAAGGTACTGACCATGCAGGATAGAGTAAAGCTGAAATAAACATATAACCGAACAAGCAATAAAGTAAGAGTGTAATCTGAACATGATATAAATAATGATTATTGAGCTAACTGAATGCAATGACCATTTTATAAGATGCTAAGACTGAATATTGATTATACTGAAATGTGGTCAATGCAATAGAATCTGACTAAACTTTGGGAGCTACTAATAACCGATAATAAAACCACATGAGCTAAATGTGGAGTCCAATGTATATGCCCCATCGAGAGGACCCAATATACCCGGCCAAAGGTATAGAGGCATGCTGGCGTGATCACTAAAATGATGCCCACATAATGGACTTACAACCTACGTGGCTCATAGTTTTGGGACTATTCGGGTACGCTGAACCCTAGTCCAACTCAGTATTATGCTATTCCCAATGGGTTAAGTGATTAATATGATTCACTGGATAGCTCAAAATGACATGCAAACTGAGAATGCACATTAATAAACTAATAATGACATTTATATACTGAGGCATGTATATCTGAAATAGCTGAAATATCTGGCCTAGCATTTGTTAATCAAGAACTAAAGAACTACATAGCTATGGTTCTAAAATTCATGCAATAAACTGAGTAATAACATAATAATCTGATTCGTATCATTTTAACAGCTAAAACCCAACAATCTTAACATTCAAGAAACCCTAGGTTTAGATGATATTGAGGGAATTAAGAATTTGACTGAAAACTAGTGACCTAATGGGTGGAAGGAACCTACTAGTGAAATCCCACATACCTGGTGACGAATTCCATGGAGAAATCTTTTGATTTCAGGGGTGGAACTGATGGAATCTTGTTGCCTTCTTGAACTAGGGGTCTTGACATCTTTTCTCCTCTTACGCTCTAATTTTTCTAAATTTTGATTAATAATTTGACTTGGGTAAGTTCTAGTTATGTTTCTAGGCTTAAACTGACTAAAACTCATAATTTAGGGTCTAAACGACGTAGTTTAGGGGCCAAACGAACAAGGAAAAGACCAAAAGACCCCTAACTTAAAAGCTGTTGGAGTCACTGACGGACCCTTGATTGACTGACAGTCCGTACTGGTCGACCGTCGTTCGTGACTGAAGGCTGAAATTTTGGTGTGAAACTGAAAGTTGATTGGCCCATCGACGGAGCTGACTGACGGTCCGTAAGTGGCTTCCGTCGGTGGCACCTGCATTATCTGAAAATCTAGATTTTTTTAACTTTCTCGAATCTGGGGTGTTACATGCGCGGATGGGGACAATCCCTCCTCATATGCCCAGGTTCTCCACAACTGTAACAACTACAGTCAAAAGATGGCCTGCTACCTGACGCAGGTATGGATCCTTGACTATCCTGAATAAGATTCTGCTGTGGAGTTCTAGAGTAACCAACTATAGAAGTGGGCATGGTTGACTGAATTGGCCGAGCTGCAAGTGTCGACCTACCTGAACCTCTAGAGTAGGAACCATGAAAGTTACCTGTGCTCTTGGGCTTGTTAGCCAAAGCCTTGTCCTGCCCATCACGTCGAATTCCTTCCACTTTCTTCACAAAGTCTGTCACCTCATTAGAACTTTTACCTTCAGAGGTCATGTGAACAGACAATACATGTAACCCGGAGTTCAATCTTTTGACAAATATACGAAACCTCTCCTTCTCTGAAGTTACCAACTGGGTAGCATATCTAGACAAGGCATGAAACTTCACCTCATAGGCAGCTATAGTCATACCACCCTGCTCCAAAGCCATAAGGTCATCCTTCTTGCAATCCCTCAAAGTCCGGGGCATATACTTCTCTAGGAACAGAGCATGGAACTGTGTCCAAGTGAATGAGGGCAAGACTAGCGATCTGCATTTCATATAGGCCCTCTACCACTGCTTAGCCTCACCTTAAAGCCTGAAGGTCACAAACTCTACTCCATGCTGGTGTACAATGGCCAACTTGCGAAGCGTCTTATAGCAATCCAAAATGAACTCATAGGCATCCTCACTCTCATAACCATGGAACACATGAGGCTTCAGTTTTAGAAACTTAGTTAACATCTCATGCTCACTACCAGTCATCACAGGACCCAATAGGGAACGGAAAAAGGCATTAGTGCCTGGTGCTACAGCCACCTTGGCAACAGTAGCAACAATGGGGTGGTTGGCCGGTGGTTGAACCACTTGCACTGTGGGAAGGACTTCGGGGTAGACAAACCCCTTCAAAAAGGTCATGATCTTCTAAGCTAACACTTGGTCTAAGGGAGGAATGTTGGTATTCCCTGCCTCAGCCTGTGCATCCTCTTCTGGTACAATATCCTCCTCGTTTTCGATTTCAACATTCTCTTCTACCTCTTCTTGGGTGCAGGAGGGGACTCTTACCTAGGAACATTCTCAGCTGGGGCTCCACCTTGGCAGGTGCCACTCTTTCTTGGCTTTTGCCCCTTCCTTTTCCCCTACCCCTACCTCGACCATGCCCTCTGTTTGCAGACTCCTCTGCTGGTTCATTGATGGGAGCTATGGGCCTCACGTCGTTGTATCGTGTTTTAACCATTTGCGGACAGAAGAGTGAAAAAGATTAGATACCAATTTGGATCACCAGATACTAATTGGAATCAAGTCATAGCACGAAAGGAGAAGAAAATAGAGAAATTTCCTAAAGTCTTGTAACCTCTTGAAGAAAAATACAGACGTCTCCATACCGTTCCGTAAGACTCTACTAGACTTGTTTTGGTACAACGAGATCAACGAACCTAGGGTTTTGATACCAACTTTGTCACGACCCCGACCATCGTGATTGGCACCCACACTATCCATCTGATGGGAGAACCATTACTACAACCTAACTAAGCAATTAATGAAACTAAATCATTTAAAGATACAGAAGCAGGTCTAAATGACTAAATAAAATACGGAGTTCCCACAAACTCAGAAGTTCTAACAATCAACTATTTCAGAAATTTAACCCCTAGAACTAAAAGTCATTGTACGAAAAGACTAAAATCCTTAAGTCTTAGAAGAGGGGATGCAACCAGAAAACAATATAATAAATGTCTAAACACTCAGTCAGAGTCCGAAGAGAATGGACTAAACAAAAGAAGGATCCATGGCAGCCTGAAAGAACTGGCTCACCCTTGAATCCAGTAGCGATCAATAATCTCCTAACTGAGGTCTGTCAGTAGCTGGTTGAAGATGCCCTGTACTCAACAAGAAAGAGCAAGTGCAGTATCAGTACACGAAACCACGGTGTATTGGTAGGATCACACGGCTACTCCCATAAGCACAATATATACCAGCAATTACAACACAATAAGCACACATAATACGGAATACATAGTTTAGTTATCATTCTAGCAACAACATACAATTTCCCAATATCGATGACAGGTAAACATGAACGTAATAATCACAAGTGGTCCTCTCATGGAACCCACGCCCAAACTGTTAGTGTGTTGAAACGTGACACCCGATCTAATATACATGTGTCGAAACGTGACACCCGATCCAATATATGTGGCAGAACGTGACACCCGATCCAGTCAGCACAACCACAGTCACAATCACACCTATAATGAACAATACTCATAGTCATACAATCAAGTAACAAGTTCATGGCATGTATTGTTCACACATAATCATTTCATTAGAGTTGATTCACATTTTCCAATTTACATACATGCATGCATACAATGAAGCAATTAACCGGCATATATCACACAATGGGAAATCAAACCATCACCTACCTCGAAACCAAACCTAAATATTCCTAAAACACTTGAGCCTTCCCTTTCTGAAGTCTTTCAGCTTGTTCTTGGTCTATAAACAAGTAATTAACGCAAGGATCTATAAACAAAGCCTATTTTACCCGGACAATAATCAAACTATCAATCCAAGGCCAAACCCAAGATCCTAATACTCAACTAGGGCTTTTCCAACCATCAACTTCAGGCCAAAACCCTCCCCCAATGATAATTACCCAAGATTCTAAGTTGTAGGAATCGAAATACAGATTAGGGGAGTAATTTCCTTACCTTTAGTGATAGAAATCATGGAAAACTGTCAAGAATCGCCCTGGGTCATCCCTTAGCTCTTAAGAACGAAGTTTTGCAGAAAATAACGAAATTGGGGTTTTTCCCCGACTTAATTCACGACTAGCCCGCCATGGCGGACCCCATCCCACCACAGTGGCCCCTCCCTAGATGGATTAAACCCGCCCCGGTGGCTTGCACGGAGACAAAACCTTAGAATTTGAGTTCCAAGCTCCCATTTCACAATACACCTTTAACCCGGGACATTATAAAATAACCCTTTCACGCCAAGATCAGTTTCAAGAGTTCTACTCACCTGAATTCAATTCCGTAAAGCCGTACAGGCTCCTTACGTCTTGGATAACCACTCATGTGATCAAATTCATAATTAGATCCCCCATTCATTATCAGATTTCTCTAGACCTCACCTGACTTAGATTTCGTCCATGTCTGGACTAGGCTAGAAATTTCCAAGTTACTACTCAGAAGTTTTCTGGCCCAAATTCCTTCCCCATTGGCTTTTCCATAACGACGGGAATAGGTCGTTACAGTTGAAGCGAAATACATACATATATATATATACACATGCATATGTATGTATGTATGTGTATCTATATATATATATATAGATCTGGCACTACTGTTACCACTTCTATAAACTAGATCTAGATCTCAACTTGGGACAAATCTGAAATGACGATATCAGGTAAGTCTCTACATCATTGAGATATTTTCCAATTTCAGACTCAATTTGTCAAGGATTTAGATTTGATATCTCACAACTTCACTTGAATAGAAAACGAAGGATAATTTTGTTGAATGAAGTTTCCTTTTGGCCAACGGCTATCACTGTTGTTACCACTTCTGTGAACTAGGTTAGAACTCATGTCTGGAAGAATCTAAAATAATGATATCAGGTAAGTCTCTACAACTTTGAGTTATTTTTCAATCTTAGACTCAATTCATCAAGGATTTAGATCTGATATCCCACAACTTCACTTGAAGAGATTAAACCAAGGATAATTTCGTTGGATGAAGTTTCCTCCCTACCAACGGCTATCACTGGTGTTACCACTTATGTGAGCTAGATCTATATCTCTACCCCGGACGAATCTGAAATGATGATATGAGGTAAGTCTCTACCACTTTGAGTTGTTTTCCAATTTCAGACTCAATTTGTTAAGGATTGTGATCTAATATATCACAACTTCACTTGAATAGATTGAACCAAGGATAATTTCGTTGGAAGAAGCTTTCTCCCGCCAACACTTGACACTATTGTTACCACTTCTGTGTGCTAGATCTGGATCTCAACTCGGGATGAATCTGAAATCATGATATCAGGTAAGTCTCTACCAGTTTGACTTATTTTACAATTTCAAGCTCAATTCGTCAAGGATTTAGATATGATATCTTACAAGTTCACTTCAAGAGATCAGACCAAGGATAATTTCATCTGATGAAGTTTCCACCCTGCCAATGGCTCGCACTGGTGTTACCACTTCTGTGATCTAGATTTGGGTCCCAATCTGGGACAAATCTGAAATGATGATAATAGGTAAGTCTTTACCACTTTGAGTTATTTTCCAATTTCAAACTCAATTCGTCAAGGATTTAGATCTGATATCTCACATCTTGACTTGAAGAGATTAAACCAAGAATAATTTCATTTGATAAAGTTTCCTCCCCGCCAATGGCTGACGCTGATTTTACCACTTCTGTGAGCTAGATCTGGGCTCAAGTCTAGACGAATATGAAATGATGATGTCAGATAAGTTTCTACCACTTTGAGTTATTTTCCAATTTCAAACTCAATTTGTCATGAATTTAGATCTGATATCTCACAACTTCACTCCTTTTTGTGGTGGATAATTACCATCATTTTCTGTGGGGAATTCAGTTGCTTTCTAACAAGATCGCAAACTATAGGGGTTAGTAGCCAGCAATATTAGTGCTAAAGTATCCAACTCAACTCTATTACTGCTATCATGTATTCAAACTTTACTTGAAATGATTTTTCCCATTTATCACCTATCCATAAATGGAAATAATCCCTCAATATGAATTAATACCACCATAAATAGTCTATATATTAAATTGGACTACTATTTCAAATATGTTACAATAGAAAATTGTGATTGAGTTGAGTTAAGTTCGGCTTATCTGAAGTTAATGAGTAATACTTTTAAGTCCTTATTTAGTATCAAATGAACACCTCAAAGCTCTCACCAGGTTAAAAATATTGTTAATCAATCAAAATTTCTTCAAACTTAACTAGACATCAATCCAAAAACTTCTTTTGTAGCCTCGCTTGTATCTCAGTAGTGTAACTTGTACAAAAGATAGCGAACCTTCTAACTCTTAATTGTAACTATTAGTTGAGTTTAGCTTCTTAATTCTCATTATTTGAGTACTATATTTATCAAGATTGATAATTCTCTTCCCTTTACTTGAAACTTCTTAAAATGAATTGAATTCATATGTATTAGCAAAACTACAAACTAGGTTAGCGAAAAAATCAACAAGAGTATTTTCCTCCATTAAGGAGTGTTGTACTCTCACTATAATGACACTTCTGATCCTATTTATTTCATTGACTTCCATTGAAACACTCCAATGAACCTCATAGGTTCCATTAATAATGTTAACCATAGATAGTGAATCTAATTCCAAGATAATATTGGAGAACCCTTTATCAAAACAGTATTGAAGTCCTTCAGTTATTGCCTTAGCCTCAGCCACTAAGTTAGCTGAATCAACAATTTGTATTCCTTCTCTTCCATAGAAACCAAAGAATAATATTAGGAATTGCTTGTCAAACCATCTTCACTCTACATTTACCTTGGAACTCTCACCATTTCTTCATAGTTTGTTTAACGTATACCCAATGACCTAGTAATCCAGCATCCCTAGCGTAGTAATTCCAAATAAAAGTAGTTTTTTCTCCCAATAAGAATAAATGTTCTAATGTTTCCCTCACATAAGAGATCTACAACAATGACATAAATTAGAAACGTTAGGATCCAAGAAGATACCATATCTGTCACATGAACTCTTTGTGTCCATACCCTACATCCGAAAAAGGAAATTTTAAAAGGAATCTCAGTCACCCACGACTTCTTAAAGTCATCACTAGAGGGACATCTATTTCTAAGGATGTTCCAAGTATATTTGACAGTGAATTTCTCCTTTACTCTAATTTTCTCAACTAGGTTATTAGGCTAGATGTCTTGCATAATACTAAAGTCCCAACCATCCTCTTTCAAGAAAACATCTACATGACACCCCAGAAATTCATAAGTTTGGAGATATAAAGGACCAAGATCGATCCAATTATCATATCAAATGCTAAAAGTACCTCCCTTTGGTTCCCACCATATGTTCTGTTCAATAACCTCTTTATTTTCTAATACATATTTCCACACCTATGACCCAATTAGATTTGAATAACAAAAAGTCCCAAATATAGGGTAAATCTCTTTCTCACCAAGGTAACTCATGTCCAAGACTCGAACTTGACACGTCTGGTTAAGGATAAATAAATACTAACTTCCACTCAACCAAAATATTTGTTGGTAGAACACAACAAATAAATCCAACATATTGCCTAATTTTGAAGAGTAAGTAAATTAAGTCATTATTAGTTCCAACAAAAGTTGTGGTGGGATGTATATGATCCATCTATCCTTAACCAGAGGTCTCGAGTTTGAGCCTTGAATATGAAATCTTGTTAGAGAGTGTCCCTCGAAAGTCAAATTAATTGGGGATTCAATATAATATATTGAAATGAGTGAAAATAATATTAATTATAATTTATAATTTATTCCAAATTCTATTGGAACTCTTTTATCTAGAAGAATGATAATTTCTATAATATTAATAATAAGTTGTCACGTTTAATATTTCATTGAGACGTGTTATTTTTTACCTTTCAATATGTGTTTAAAAGAAACTGTAAAGAAAATATAAATATGACATCAGAATACATAGAATTCACATCTTACTAGTGAATTTCAATTGTAGTTTACTCCTCCTGATTTTGATTCAATACCATGTCATTTAATAATTTAAGAACACAAATTTTTTAGTTAGAGCTATAAAATCATCATTCTACACCACAATGAAAACTAGGCATAAGATTAATCTAATTGACGAACAATCATCTCCTTCACAAAAAAATTATCGTAATAAACATTAAATGAATCTAAACTAATATATAGCACAAAAAAATAATATAAAAATGATACTTTATATGTAGAGAACACGAAACAAATAAAAAGTAAATATTTTCATTAAGGAGATTGTGGAGTTATTCACTAGAAGATGGAGATTTGATGAGACTAATCTCATAATCTTTGAGCACACCCCCAATTTTTTTGTTTTTTGGTGCAAATATCTGATTTTCATTAGTACAAGAAGAAAATGATTTTTTACTTGGTGTCCAATATACTTATTGAGCCTCAATTAGATTCGTATAATGTAAAGTTCCAAAATAATGGTAAACCTCTTTCTAACAAAGGTAACTCATGCCCAAGACTTGAACTTGACACCACTAGTTAAGGATGAAGGAATATTAACTTCTACTCCAACACAATATTGTTGGTAGAACTCAACAACTTAATCCAACATATTGCAAAATATGCAAGAGAGGGTGAATTAAGTTATTATTAGTACCAACAATAGTTGTGGTAGGATGTATACGATCCATCCATCCTTAACCAGAGGTCTCGAGTTTGAGCCTTGAATATGAAAAAAATTGTTAGAGAATGTCCCTCGAAATCCGAATTAGTCAGAGATTCAATATGATATAATGGAAACTGAGTGAACACAATATTAATTACAATTTTTAATTTATTCTGAATTCCATTGGAACTCATTTATTATGAAGAATGATAATTTCTATAATAATGAGTTATCATGTTTAATATTTCACTAAGATATGTTATTGTTGAACTTCAATATGTGTTGAAAAGAAAATATAAGTGTCATCAGAATAAATAGAATTTACTTCTTAGTAGTGAATTTTTTTTGTTATTATTTATTCCTTCTGACATGACATTTATAAGTTAAGAACACAAAAAACAATTTGGAGCTATAAAAATCATCATCATATACTGTAAATAAAGCTAGTAAAAAAATCAATCTAAGTTACATACAATCATTTCCCTTTTTTATTTTTTATCATTATCAACAATAAATGAATTTAAATTAATAGCAAGTCAGCCTCAAACCTAACAATACAGAAAGTAAAATAATAATAACAATAGAGCAGAAAACTTAGTCATTCTACAATAACCTCAAAACTTAGTTGTCACGTGTATTAGCCACTAGTATAATAATGCATAATTTGAAAGATAATACAAGTCTCTATGTGTTTGTTTCTCGAATAGAACAAAACATAAAGTAAGGAACAAAAGGGTCCTCTGGGATTACAAGTAGCTACCCTTCAATGTATCCTCAGAAAGCTTAGAAAATAGATGAAAAAGAAAGATCACATGGGTCTGGGTGAGTATCGAACAACATGGTACTCAACAAAAAACCTACTAAACAAGGCAAAACTAAGCTAGAATACGAGTACTTCTTTCATCCCAAGGCATTTGGAACTCGTTGAAGAAAACTATTTTGAAAAATTAATTAAAATCAATTCATAATCACCATTTTAGTTTAGAACTCATGTTCTTGAAAAACCTTGCAATTTGTCAATCAAAATCCTAAGTTTTGATGTTAAAATCCATTAATGATGAAAAGAGGCTTGAAGTTTTACTGTCACAAAGGTTTACCCAAATGATTTAGCACAAGAAATCTCATTGAAATTCCCTCCAAGGATTTTCCAAGACTCAAAATGGGAAAAAATGGGGTAAACCCCTGAAATTGCAGGCCAAAACCCTCTTTAATGTCACTTAAGGGAACCCCAAAAAATCCTCAGCCTTCACTTTATGAGCTGACCTTCACTAACGTGAAGCTCGTGATCTTCAACAGACCTTCGCTTTTGCAAAGGTCTGACCACTTGATCTTTCACAACATCAAACCGGTCTTTGCTAATGCGACCCTTGCGAAAGAAAAGATCCTTCGCAATCGTGAGGTCAATAGACACCAGAAAACACAACCACTTTCAAATCATCAAATAGACCCTTAGGATTCATTCAGAACCCCGTAAATACAAACCAAATATACAATTTGATTATACTTGATATTCCGAATTCAGTGGAACCATCAGACACAAATATGAGGTCTCCTTGACTCGACATCTGTGAAAGGAACATAACACCCAAAAAGGCTAAAATCAAGCTTAGACCTCTAAAAATTTAACCAAGACCTCACCTAGGCCTAAAATCATCCCTCCAATCCAATGGAACTCTCAAAATTCTAATCCGAGCATCCAAACTCCGAATGTTGACCAAAGTCAACCCAAAGGCTAAAATTTTACATTGTTTCAACTTTGGACCTCAAATTCTCAAAAAGACTCCAAATATGAAATTGAAAACTCTCTTAGACCAATTTACACATTTCGGGACTAATGGAATTGACGTAATTCCATTTTGACACTCAAAACTCCAAAGAGACCAAAAACTATTTTTTAACAACTTTAGCCTTTCAAAACCCAAATCATACATAGTTCATAAATTTTTACTCAAAGCTTGAAAAAAACTTCAAAATTTAGCTCGGGATCAATATAGGGATGGTTAAAATAGTAAATTTTAGAAAATTTCCAAAAATGACTGATTGGGTCATTACATTTTCCCCCACTAAAAAACATGTTTGTCTTCGAACATAAAGTAAAAGAAAGTACCTGGAGCCTCAAAAGTTGAGGATATCTTGCACACACGTCAGACTCTGTCTCCCAAGTATCCTTACCAACTGAACGGTCCTTCCACCCCCCCTTCACTAGAGCAATCTCCTTGGTCCTGAGCTTTCATACCCGCCTATCCAATATGACTATAGGCTCCTCCTCAAAGGACAAGTCCGGACCCAACACTATTAAATCAAGTGAAAGCACGTGGGAATCATCTGGCAGGTACTTCTGCAGCATGGAGATATGAAACATAGGATGCATAACTGATAAGCTAGGAGGAAAGGCCAACTTATAGGTCATCTCTCCTACTTAGCTCAAAATCTCAAAAGGGACAATGAACCTAGGGCTAAACTTTCCCTTCTTCCCAAACCTCACCACACCCTTCATGGGTAACACTCGGAGCCAAACATGATCACTCTCCATAAATACTAGGACTCGAATTCTCTGGTCTGCATAACTTTTCTATCGACTCTGGCTATCAACAGCCTACTCTGAATCACATGAACCTACTCCATAGCCTCTCTAAGCAAGTCTATATCTAAAGATTCCATCTAAGCTAAATCAAACCAACTGATCAGAGATATACACTGACTGCCATTCAATGCCTCAAATGGGGCCATATGAATACTAGAGTGATAAATGTTGTTGTAGGCAAACCCTACTAAGGGCAAATTCTGATCACATCTAGTCCCAAAGTCGATCACACATGCTCGAAGCATATCTCCAACACCTGAATCATCCACTCAGAATGCCCGTCAATCAGATGATGAAATGTAGTACTTATATCTAACTGAGTATCCAAACTGTGTGGTAAAATCTTCCATAAATGAGAAGTGAACAATAAGCCTCGATCGAAAACAATAGAAACAGGGACTCCATGAAGTGGACAATTTGACTGATATAAAGATGGGCTAGCTTGTCCGTCGTATCTTGATCAGCCTATCTACAACCACCCATGGAGTCATAACCACCAACGGTGGTAGGCAAACCCACAACAAAATCCATAGTAGTACACTTTTATTTCAATGTAGGAATAGGCATCATCTGATATACACCTCTGACCTGTTGGTAAGTCAAGGATATAGATACAAAGTCTGCAATATCCCTCTGCATGTCACACCACTAGTAATGCTGACTCAGATCATGATACATATTTGCATTTCCCAGATGAACGGAATACCAAGAACAATTGGCCTCCTAAAGAATCAGTATAATTATCTTGCCCACCTTGGGTACACAAATCCTGCCTCCGATCCTCAAGACACTATCAAAATCAAGGACAACCTCTTTGGCTTCCCCTCTCAACACTTTGTCTCGAATGAGACACAACTTCTGATCATCGAATTGATGCTCACGAATCTGCTAAACTAAGGAATATTGGGCCTCTAAGAAAGAAATCAAACCACCACTCTCTTCAGAAATCTACAACCGAACAAGACTGTTGGCTAACCTCTGAGCATCTCTAGCTTATTGTCTTTCCTCAACACTAATAGCAACAAGACTCTCCATACTAGAAGTTTTCCTACTCAAAACATCATCCACCATATTGGACTTCCCCGAATGATACTATATGGTGATATCATAGTCTTCTAGTAACTCAAGCCATTTGCGCTTCCTCAAGTTTAGATCCCTATGAATGAAAATGTATTTAAGATTCTGATAGTCAGTGAAGAAATCACAATGCACCCCATACAAATAATGCCACCATAATGCCTCTATAGCTTAAGTAGAAATACCACAACTGTCAACTTTAAATCATGAGTAAAGTAGTTCTTCTCATGGATCTTCAACTGCCTAGAAGCATATGCGATCACCTTTCCCTTCTACATCAAAACACACCCAACCTAACTCCAGAATCATCGTAATAAATAGTAAATTCCACACCCTCCTTGGGTAAAGTCAACACATAAGCCAAATTCAATAAGGTTTTGAGCTTTTGAAAGCTTTCCTCACACTCATTAGACCACTAGAATCTCACACTCTGTCGAGTGTCGAGTCAATCTGGTAAAAAAAGATGTAATAGTAGAGAATCTTTGGACAAATCATTTGTAATTTCCCGATAGTTCCACATAACTCTGAATCTTAGTAACTGAAGTAAGTGTGGTCTAACCTCTAATTGCCTCAATCTTGCGTGGATACACCCGAATACCCTTCTTGGACACCGCATGTCCTAGAAATGCAATAGAATCAAGCCAAAACTTGCACTTCGATAACTTGTCATATAACTTCTCTTCTCTCAATCTCTTGAGAAAAATCCTCAAATGTCGATCATGGTCCACCTCAATCTTGGAGTACACCAATATGTCATTAATAAAGACTATCACATAAATCCAAACAAATAGTGTCAGAATACTCTGTTCATTAACTCCATGAACAATACATGGGAATAAGTCAAACTGAAAGACATCACAAGAAACTCATAGTGCCCATATCGAGTCCTGAGAGATATCTTAGGGATATTTGATGCCCTAATCTTCAACTGATGATAGCCTGACCTCAAATCAATCTTAGAAATGAAATATGCTCCCTAAAATTGGTCAAATAAGTCATTAATACGAGGAAGAGGGTATTTGTTCTTCACTGTCACTTTGTTCAACTACCGTAATCAATACACATCCTCGTGGTTCCATAGTTCTTCTTCACAAACAAGATAAGGGTACCTACAAGACAACAATGCTCTAAGAGATATTAGAGAAAGATCAATTTGCATATCTTTCATCCAATACCTTTTAGCAAGAGATACACTGGGCAGATAAAACTCTTACTCAATAAGTTTTGCAACCGATCTTTCAGCTCCTCCAACTCTGGTGGTGACATACGATAAGGAGGGATAGAGATGTGCTTGGTGCCTAGCTCTAAGTCAATAGCAAAATCAATGTCCCTACCCAGAGGAACATCTGGAATATCAGAAGGAAATACATACAAAAACTCTCAAACCACGGGAACATAATCCATATGAGGTGGCTCCATGATAGTATTTCGAATAGAGGCCTAATAAAACAAACACTATCTATCAACTAATCTCTAAGCTCGAATGAAGGAGATAACTTTGCTAGGTTAAGCACCACTAACACTTAGCATCACTAAGGTCATAATCTTAGCATAACAATCAAGAATGACATGATGTGAGGAGAGCCAATCCATACCAAAAATAATATCAAAGTCTACCATTCCTAGAATGATGAAGTCTACTCAAGTATCATACCCAACCAAAGAAACAAAAAATGATCGATACACTCGATCCACCACTAAGGACTCACCCACCCATGTAGAAATACAAATAGGAATAAGTATGCTATCGGACGTCATATCAAATAGAAATACAAAGTATGTAGACACATACGAGAAAGTAGACCTCGTATCTAACAATACAGATACAGGTCGATGGAAAACTAGGATGATACTCGTAATCACAATGTTGGAAATCTCAATTTTGGTCTCCCTTGAAAAATATAACACTTTTCCCTCTCAACCACCTCCAATTGGAGTAGTGCCCCAACCTCCACCCTGATGAGCTGTAGCACCCCTACTAGAATCCATATTGCCGCTACCGGACTGACCTTTGAATCTCTAGCTGGAGTAGTTGAATAAGTATGATGGGGTCCTGAGTGAATTTGTAATGATAGTGTCAAATCATATTACCTGGATCTCCATATCCAAAATAAGACCTCAATGTGGATGACTACTGTGGCGGACCTTATGAGCTACCACGGCCACCTCGGCCAGAACCATAGGACCCTCAGGACGTTTGCCCACTCTTGGGGTCCCTAAACTTCTCTCTAACTATCAACTCTGCCTCCTTGTAGGTACTCACGATGGACTGAAATGACGCCCCTTTTCTGGCTACTCTGAACATATAAGACATGATGGTGAAATTTAACCCTCTCACGAACCTATGGACTCTCTCTGCCTCATCCGGAACAATAGTCATATCATGCCTGGATAGCTTACAAAAACGGGCATCATGCTCTATGATAGACAAGCTACCCTTTCTCAGGTCCTCAAATCTCAAAGAGCTCTCCTCCCTTAAGCTCCCAAGGAATGAAACGGACCTGAAAAAGCACTAGATAACACATCCTACTCTATCAGAGGAGATCCAACTGGTCTAGACCTCATATAAGTCCTCCACTACTCCCTAGTAGGTCCATAGAGGTAAAGTGAAATAAAAGAAATACCACGTGCATCAACTATATCCACTGCCTCTAGCATCTATTGGCACAAAGTTAAGAGCTCATAAGCATCCTCGCTCTTACCACCTTAGGGTGGTTTCATCTTCTGTAACATCTAATAACACCATTGATCATCTACTGTTAGAATTACCTCAGGAGCAATTTGTGCACCAACAATCGATGCAGGAACCACTAGTGGCTGACCCATCTGATCATAAATAACCAGACCCTACTGCTGATTTGGGGTCTGCGCCCCAACTCTCGTATGAGAACATTGTGGTCTACTGGTCACACCACCCTTAGAGAAGTTCTACAACACACCCAAAATCCTTAAAAAGGTATCCTGAACAAAAGAGTTGTAAACCCAAGAGAAACCTGTTCCTTAACAGCCTCAACATGTGGCTCAGTGGGACCTTTCTAACTCAGCCTCTAGCTAATGCCGCTCAACATGCATGACCTCTAGCCGGTGCTACTCCATGAGCACGACCTCTAGCTCAGGCCTTACCCTTATGATTGGATGAGGTCTCAACAACTGCCTGGGGGACAACCTTCACTCTACCAATGGAAATAGAAGCTTGGGTCATCGATAGTGAATAAAAGGAAGTTCCATAACAATCTTCCTAGCCTCTCAAAGATTATACCGATCCTCGAGACATTACTTAGACTTGGATTGTACACACGTGAAACCTATGAACCTAGGACTCTGATACCTTCTCTCACAATCCAAAAGAAGATGTGATGGAACTCGTTTATCCCACCAAGATAAGTCAGCCTTAAACCCAACAATAAAAAAGAAATACGAAAAGTAAAATAATAATAGTAATATAGAAAAAAAATTAGTTATTCTAAAATAACCCCAAAACTTGGTTGTCACGTGTACAAGCCACTAGTATAATATTACATAATTTGAAAGATAATACAAGTCTAAATGCCTTTGTTTCTTGAATAAAACAAAACATAAAGTACAAGAGGGGCCACCGGGATGACAAGCAACTACCTCTCAATATATCCCCAGAAAGCCTCGGAAATAGATGAAGAAGAAAGATCACATGAGTCCATGCTCAGAACCTACACAAGTGTAGAAGCAAGGAGTGAGTATCAAACAACATAGTACTCAACAAGTAACCTACTAAGCAAGGAAAAACCAAGCTACAATACGAGTACTCCTTTTCTCCCAACCAAATCGCCTCACCTACGACCTACACAAAAATCAGTCCAACTTAACAGTTTTATAATACACAACTCACAAGGCTTACCACATACAGTCCAACTGTCACAATTCAACAACTAATTAACAAGTATCAAGTATGTCATTCATAATTATCAAGTATATCAATCACAAGTATCACGATCATCAAGCACAATAATCATGTACACTGAATACAAATATCAAGATTATCATGCACAATATCAATCAGGACTAAAGAGAAGCACCCATAGTCCATGAACTCGCCGGTAATGACCTTGAGATCAATACCACTCTTCGGTAATGATCTCGGCATCAATAACACTCACCGGAAATGACCTCAATATCAATAACACTTATTGGTAACGACCTCGACATCAATAACACCCGTAATAACATCCATATTAATATCACTATCTAAAATAATTTCCTTCAGCACAATTACCACATGTCTCATCACTGTGCATATAATTCAATACAAATAAATAATTTCAAACCATAAGGAAGAGAAGATAAATAGAAGCAATTTCAAGTTCACAATGATGCCATCAAAGCATTTCGTCCATCAACAAATTAGGATCCATAACAAGGCAATTCACAAAGCACAAATATCAACATGTTTATTTTTTCATTAATCCCCTTTTTATTCATTATGATCAATCAAGTGGAATAATTGAATCCATCACCTTATTCCTATTATTCCACAACACACATAATGAAGGGAAATAGAAGTTTCCACAAGTTTTACAAGGTTTAGAAGATCACTTGTCTCAATTCAATCAAAAGGCAATCCAAGACATGAGGATTCCTTTTTCGAACAATATCAAAAGTCACATAATCTAATTCAATCAAGTAAACACAATAAGATTCTGGAAATAACAACAGCCAAATCATTGATTTTGAAAAATGGGTCAAATCAACTCAAAAATCCAATTAAAAAAATGAGGTTTAAATCCAAAAGTTTTTACTTGAAAACGTTAATGAAAGCATTTGGAACTCGTTGGTGAAAACCATTTCAAAAAGGAATTAAAATTAGTTCATAATCACCATTTTACATTAGAACTCAAGTTCTTGAAAAACCTTGTCATTTGCAAATCAAAATCCCATGTTTTGATGTTAAAATCCATAAATGATAAAAAAGGGAATTAAAGTTTTAGGAGCACAAAGGTTTACCCAAATAATTTGGCACAAGAAATCTCTTTGAAATCGCCTCCAAGGGTTTTCCAAAATTCAAAATGGGGAAAACTAGGTAAACCCCCGAAATTACAGGCCAAAACCCTCTCTAATGTCGCTTAAGAAAACCCAAGTTCGCTTATGCGAACCCTTAAAAATACTCAGCCTTCACTTTCATGACTCACCTTCACTAATGCAAATTAAAGGTCACAATCGTGACAAGGCCCCCACTTTCATGAAGGTCTGAACACTTAACCCTTCCCAAAGTGAACTGATCTTCGCTCACACGACCCTCATGAAGGTGAAGATCCTTTGTGATCGCAAGGTCATCATGTACCAGAAAACACAGTCAACTTTCAAAATCATCAAATGGAACCTCAAAATTCATTGGGGACCCCATACACAAAAACAAAATATGTAATTTGACTATACTCGGCGTTATGGACTCAATGGAACCATCAAAATATGAATCTAAGGTCTTTTTGATCTGAGATTTGTGAAAGTCACAAGAAAGGAACATAACACTCAGAAAGGCTAAATCAAGCTCGGAACCTTTAAAAATTCAACCATGATCTCACCTAGGCTTGAAATCATTCTTTGAATCCAACAAAACTCTTAGAGTTCTCATCTGAGCATCCAAACTCCAAATGTTGACAAAAGTCAACACAAATGCTAAAATTTCATAATTTTCCAACTTACACCTCAAATCCTCAAAAAGACTCCAAATCTGAAACCAAAACCTCCCATAGACCAATTTCCACATCTCGAGACAGATGGAATCCATAAAATTCCATCTTGAAACTCGACAAAAATTTTAACTCGCAACTCTCTCATTTTCAAGTTTTTCTTTAGAATGCTTTAGTGTTTGATCTATTGAAATTATTTGGGATCTGAAAAGTTTCGTCTAGTAGTTTCATTTGAGATTTTCTATTCTGAAGCTCATGTAGCCTTCTTCTTGTGTTTCTTGATGTTGTCTAGCCGTTAATTCAACTATTTATATTTTCCCGCACCTTTAACTAGGATTCGTTTATGATATTGTTCTCTACGTGATGCATGATAAGTGGTTTTTCTCTTATTTTTATTTCTTTGGTCTAAAATTGTGTGACCCACAATGAGAATGATATTTTCATTTCTTTTAATTTTGCACAAGAAAAGATCTATATGTGTACAATAGAAGTAGCATCCTAAAGTGTAAATACCATACATTGCAAATCAATTAATCCTAGCAGTGTAAAATTGAAATTAGGGCTTGGATTTAATCTTCATGTTGCCATGCTTATTTGGTTCTTGCAGCTTCTTCTTATTTATCTTTGCTTGTTATTATGTAATGTTTGTTGTGTTAGTGTTTGCTTTTTTGTTCTTGGGTTCTTGTATGGTTGTGTTTTTATGTAGTTGGGTGCATCATTGGTATGATTCATAACTATTGAACCAGTTCAATTAAGTTGTTTTTAACTAAGCCAATCCTAGAAAGATTATGCTAAATTTGTTTATGTACTATTCAATAAAGATCCAAAAGTGTGTCGTAGTTTTTGGTCTTCCATGAATACTTGCAATCAACCAAACTAGATTAGTTAAAAGTTTTGTTTATCATATTCTCCTCCCATAAGGGGATTCGTTCATGATAATTAGTGAACTCCTTCCATTTTTCACCCAACTTTTCATCTCTTGCATGATTTGATCCTTATGTAAGGGCAATTTAGCTAATCATTATTAATTAGTATCCTTCCCTAAACTCCTAGATCCAAGAAATACTACGTATTTGCTTCTCCTCCATCTAGTGTTGTATTCTGGAGATGATTAGCATGTCAGTTGCCTTTCTTTATAATATGAGTTATTCAAATATTTTAGTTACTCAACCTCATCCATATCTCTTTTACCTCTTCAATTATTGTCCGTGAGACCTCACAAGTTTAAAGCATCAAATACCTTAACAATAAGGAGTCAATCTCAATTATCACCTGTTGATATTAGTTATCCTCTATATAACTTATTACCTTAGTATAGTTATAACTTCTGTTAGTATTGGTGTATTGTAAATTACTCATTCTTTTGCCTTATTAGAAAATAAATTGCCATTCATATCCCTCCTACAAAATTCCCATGATCCTTTGTGAGGATTTTCTTTAGATGTACCATCTATAATACATTTGACAAGTAATATTGATTTAAGATATCTATGATATAAGATTCAAATGAATATCGAACATAAGAAAGAAAGAAAAAATATCTTAAACTTATTCACAGACTTTCTTTCTTTCCAACATGGCCTTTTTATTTTAAAAATGGATATTTTATTCTATTCGAAAGTCCTATATCTCCACACCTGTTTTATTCTGTACCATATCATTTAATAGTTTAAGAACACGAGATTTTTGTTTGTAACTATAAAAATCATCATCATCATATACCATAAGGAAAACTAAGCAAAAAAAAATTAATCTAACTGGCAAATAATCATTTTCATAAAAATAAAATAAAATTGTTATCAACATTAAATGAATCTAAATTAATAGAACATAAGAAAAAAAGATAAAGAAAATACTTTATTTGTAACGAGTACAAAACAAAAAAAAAAGTAAATGTTTTATTAAGGAGATTGAGTGATTATTCATTAAAAGATAGAAGATGAATCTAATCTCACAAACTTTGAGTTTATCCTCAAATTCTTTATCCAAAATGACTGATTTTCATGAGTAAAGGAGGAAAAGATTTTGTTTAATTAATGTCCGATATTCTTATTGAGACTTAATCAGATTTGGATAACAAAAAGTCTCAAGTTGAGGGTAAACCTCTTCCTAACCAAGGTAGCTTATGCCTAAGACTCGAAACTAACACTTCTGGTTAAGGATAAAAAAAATACTAACTTCTACTCAACCACAATCTTTGTTGGTAGAATAAAACAAATAGATCTAACAGATGGCCAAATATTATAGAGAAAGTAAATTAAGTCATTATAAGTACCAACAAAAGTTGTGATGGGATGTGTATGATCCATCCATCCTTAATCAGAGGTCTCAAATTTGAGCCCTGGATATGAAAAAAATCTTGTTAGAGACTGTCCCTCAGAATCCAAATTAACCGGGGATTCAATATGATAAATTGAAACTGAGTGAGAATAATATTAATTACAATTTATTCCAAATTCTATTAGAACTCTTTTATCTTGAAGAATGATAATTTTTTATGATAATAAATAATTTTCACATTTAATATTTCATTGAAATGTGTTATTTATTACCTTTCAATATGTGTTCAAAAGAAACTTTATAAGAAAATATAAATATGGCATTAGAATATATATAATTCTCATCATACTAGTAAATTTCTATTCTAATTTACTCCTCCTAATTTTGATTCAATACCATGCCGTTTCATAATTTAAGAACACAAAATTTTTATTTGGAGCTATAAAATCATCATCATACACCACAATGAAAATTAGGCATAAAATTAATCTAATTGACAAACAATCATCTCCTTCAGAAATTTTTTTATCTTAAAAACATTAAATAAATCTAAATTAATATCACATAAAAGAAATAAAATAAATATAAAATCAATACTTTATATGTAGAGAACAATAAAAAAAAGTAAAAGTTTTCATGAAAAGATTGTGGAGTTATTCACTAAAAGATGAAGATTTGATGAGTCCAATCTCATAATCTATGAGCTCAACTTCAATTTTTTTTTTTTTTTTTTTTTTTTTTTAGCAAATATCTATTTTTCATACTTAAAATAAGAAAGAGTTTTTTACTTGGTGTCCGATATTCTTATTGGGGCACCATTAGTTTCGGATAATGGAAAGTTCCAAATTGAGGGTAAAACTCTTTCTAACAAAGCTAACTCATGCCTAAGACTCAAACTTGACACTTCTAGTTAAGGATGAAGTAATATTAACTTCTTCTCCAACACAATATTGTTGGTAGAACTCAATAACTTAATCCAACATATTGGAGAATATGCAAGAGAGAGTGAATTAAGTTATTATTAGAACCAACAATAGTTATGGAGGGATGTATATGAAACATCCATCCTTAACCAGAGGTCTCGAGTTTGAGCCTTGAATATGACAAAATATTGTTAGTTGTCCCTCATAATTCAAATTAGTTGGAGAGTCAATATTGTATAATGAAAACTGAGTGAATACAATGTTAATTACAATTTTCAATTTATTCTGAATTCCATTGGAACTCATTTATCATGAAGAACCACAATTTCTATAATAATGAGTTATCATGTTTAATATTTCATTGAGATATGTTATTTTTGAACTTTAAATATGTGTTGAAAATAAAATATAAATATGTCAGCAGAATAAATAGAATTTACTTCTTATTAGTGAATTTTTTTAAGTACTATTTACTCATGATTTTGATTCAAAACAAGAAAACAAGATTTTATATGGATCTATAAAAATCATCATCACATACCACAAAGAAAGTTAGTAAAAAAATTAATCTAAATTACAAACAATCATTTCCTTCAAAAATATATTTATCTTTATCAACAATAAATGAATCTAAATTAATAGGATAGAAAAAAAAAACATACGTAAGGATACCTTTTATGTAGAGAACACAAATATTACAATCCAAAAGTAGGCATGATGACACTCGTCATCCCACCAAGAGAAGTCAACCTAAAGCCCAACACTACAAAGAAATGTGGAAAGTAAAATAATAATAGCAGTAGAGCGGAAAACTTAGTCATTATAAAATAACCCCAAAACCTGAGTGTCACATGATAAGTGAGATTTTCTCTTTTTATTTTTTCTTTTTTATTTTTTTGGTCTGAGACTGTGTGCCCCATAGTGAGATTGATAGTTTCATTTCTTTTCATTTTGCTTTGGAAAAGATCTATTTGTGTACAATAGAAGTAGCATTCTACGGTGTAAATAACCTACATTGCATATCAATCAACCCTAGCAGTGTAAAATTAAAATTAGGGCTTGGATATAATCTGCATGTTGCCATGCTTATTTGGTTCTTGTAGCTTCTTGTTATTTTCCTTTGCTTATTATTATGTATTGTTTGTTGTGTTGATGTCTGCATTTTTGTTCTTGAGTTCTTGTATGATTGTGTTTTTATGTGGTTGGGTGCATCATTGATATGATTCATATCTATTGAACCAGTTCAATTAAGTTGTTTTTGACTAAGCCAATCCTAAAAAGATTACACCAAATTTGTTTATGTACTTTTCAATAAAGATCCAAAATTGCTTCATTGTTTTTTATCTTCCATGAATACTTGAAATAAAAGAAACTAGATTAGTTAAAAGTTTTGTTTATCATGTTCTCCTCCCATCAGGAGATTTGTTCTTGATAAGCAGTGAGCACCTTCCCTTCTTCACCCCAACTTCTCATCTCTTGCATGATCTGATCCTTACATAAGGGCATTTTAACTTATCATTATTAATTAATCTCCTTCCCTATACTCCTAGATCCATGAAACACTACGTATTTTCTTCTCCTTCATCTAGTATTGTATTCTCGATATGATTAGCATGCCGATTGCCTTCCCTTATAATATGAGTTATTTAGATATTTTTGATACTCATCCTCATCCATATCTCTTTCACCCCTTCAATTATTGTCCATGAGACCTCCCAAGTTTTAAGCATGAAATTCCTTAACAATAAGGAGTCAATCTCAATTATCACTTGTTAATATTAGTTCTTCTTTATATATCTCATTGCCTTAGTATAGTCACAACTTATATCTGAGTATTGGTGTATTGTAAAATACTTATTTTTTTGCCTAATTAGAAAATAGATTGACATTCATATCCCTCCTACAAAATTCCCTGAGGATTTTCTCTAGATGTACCATTATCTTACATTTGAGAAGTAATATTGCTTTAAGATATCCATGATATAAGATTAAAATGAATATCAAACATAAGAAAGAAATAAAAAATAGCTTAAACTTATCCATACACTATATTTCTTCCCAACATACCCTTTTTATTTGAAAAAATGGATATTTTATTCTATTCGAAAGTCCTATATCTCCACACTTGTTTGATTCAATACCATGTCATTAAATAATTTAAGATCATGAGATTTTTATTTGAAGCTATAAAAATCATCATCATATACCATAAGCAAAACTAGGCATAAAATTAACCTAACTGACAAATAATCACTTTCATAAAAAAAAATTATTGTCAACATTAAATGAATTTAAATTAATAGAACATAAAAAAGAAAAGAAAAGATGAAGACAGTAATTTATCTAGAGAGAGTAAAAAACAAAAAAAAAGTAAATGTTTTATTAAGGAGATTGAGTGGTTATTCATGAAAAGATAGAGGATTTATGAATCTAATACCGCAATCTTTGAGTTTGCCCTCAAATTAGTTTTGCAAAATAACTTATTTTCAAAAGTACAAGAAGAAAAGATTTTTTTAATTGATGCCTGATGTTTTTGTTGGGACTCAATCAGACTCGGATAACGAAAAGTCCCAAGTTGAGGGTAAACCTCTTTCTAACCAAGGAAACGTATGCCCAAAACTCAAACCTGACACTTCTTGTCAAGGATAAAGAAATACTAACTTCTACTCAACCATAATCCTTGTTGGTAAAACAAAATAAATAAATCCAACAAATTGTCAAATATTATAGAGAAAGTAAATTAAGTCATTATACGTATCAACAAGAGTTATAGTGGGATGTATATAATCTATCCATCCTTAACTAGAGGTCTCGAATTTGAGCCTTGGATATGAAGAAAATCTTCTTAGAGATTGTCACTCAGAATCGAAATTAACCCAGAATTCAATATAATATATTGAAATCGAGTGAAAATAATATTAAGTACAATTTATAATTTATTCCAAATTCCATTGGAACTTTTTTATCTTGAAGAATGATAATTTTTATAATAATATTATGTTGTCACCAAGATAATTTTTATCTTGGTGTCTGATATTCTTATTAGGACACAATTAGATTCAGATAATGGAAAGTTCCAAATTGAGGGAAAACCTCTTTCTAACATAGATAACTCATACCCAAGACTCGAACTTGACACTTCTGGTTAAGGATGAAGTAATATTAACTTCTTCTCCAATGCAATATTGTTGGTAGAACTCAACAACTTATTCCAACATATTGCACAATATGCAAGAGAGAGTGAATTAAGTTATTATTAGTACTAACAATAGTTGTGGAGGGATATAAATGATTCATCCATCCTTAACCAGAGGTCTCGAGTTTGAGCTTTGGATATGAAAAAATATTGTTAGAGTGTGTCCCTCGGAATTTGGATTAGTCGGAGAATCAATATGGTACAATGAAAAACGACCGAACATAATATTACTTACAATATTCAATTTATTCTGAATTCCATTGGAACTCCTTTATTATGAAGAACCATAATTTCTATAATAATGAGTTATCATGTTTAATATTTCATTGAGATATGTTTTTTTTATTTCAATATATGTCATCATAATAAATAGAATTTACTTTTTTGTAGTGAATATTTTGGTTCTATTTACTTCTCCTGATTTTGATTCAACACAATGGCATTTATAGGTTAAAAAATAAGAACACAAGATTTTATTTGGATCTATAAAAGTCATCATAATATACCGTAAAGAAAGCTGGTAAAAAAATTAAACTAAATTACAAAAAAATATTTATCATTATCAACAATAAATGAATCTAAATTAATAGGATAGAAAAACGAAACTAACATATATAAGGATACCTTTTTTGTAGAGAACACAAATGTTACAATCCAAAAATTGACGTGATGGCACTCGTCTATCCCTCCAAGACAAGTTAGCCTAAAACCCAACAATACAAAAGAAATGTAGAAAGTAAAATAATAATAGCAATAGAGCAGAAAATTTAGTTATTCTAAAATGACCCCAGAACCTAGTTGTCACATGGTAAGTGAGATTTTCTCTTCTTTTTATTTTTTTGTCTAGAACTGTGTGGCCCACAATGAGAATGATATTTTCATTTCTTTTAATTTTACACTGGAAAAGATCTATTTGTGTAGAATAGAAGTAGCATCCTAAGGTGTAAATACCATACATTTCACATTAATCAATCCTAGCAGTGTAAAATTCAAATTAGGGCTTGGATTTAATCTGCATGTTGCCATGCTTAATTGGTTCTTATAGCTTCTTTTTATTTTTCTTTGCTTGTTATATGTATAGTTTGTTGAGATCTTGTATGGTTGTCTTATTATGTAGTTGGATGCATCATTGGTATGATTCATATCTATTGAACCAGTTTAATTAAGTTGTTTTTTACCAAGCCAATCCTAGAAAGATTAGGCCAAATTTGTTTATGCACTATTCAATAAAGATCCTAAATTGTGTCATTATTTTTTGTCTTTCTTGAATGTGTACTTGCAATCAAAGAAACTAGATTAGCTAAATATTTTGTTTATCATGTTCTCCTCCATAAAGGAATTTGTTCATAATAAGTGGTGAATTCCTTCCATTTTTCAAACCAACTTTTGATCTCTTGCATGATTTGATCAATAAATAAGGGAAATTTAGCTTCTCATTATTAAATAGTCTCCTTCTCTATACTCATAGATCCAAGAAAGACTACGTATTTTCTTCTCCTTCATCTAGTGTTGTATTCTTGAGATGATTAGCATGCGGTTGTCTTCCTTTATAATATGAGTTATTCTGATATTTGTGTTACTCATTTTCAGCCATATCGCTTCCACCACTTCATAAAACAGCCATGAGACCTCCCGTGTTTTAAGCATGGAACTCCTTAACAATAAGGAGTCAATATCAATCATCACCTGTTGATATTAGTTTTCCTCTATATTTCTCATTGCCTTAGTATAGTCATAACTTCTATCTGACTATCGGTGCGTTGTAAAATACTCATATTTTGCCTTATTAGCAAATATATTATCATTCATACCCCTCCAAAATTTTCATGATTCTCTGTCAGGATTTTCTCTAGATGTACCATCGAGATTACATTTCACCTATTCAATATCTAGTAGCTTCCAACACGCTTGAATCACCTTGGATTTTAGGTATAAGTGTAACATCGTGCCATTTGAAATAACTATGAAGAATCTTAAAAATTGGAAATAGTCATTTTTGGAAGAATTCAAAATCTGGAAATTTAGTTAAGTATGAAAAAAATGAGTTTTTGGTCAACTTCAAACAGTCATAACTCCTAGATCAGGATGATTTAGGTGTATTTCCAGTTATGTTTGGAAAGCTCTTGGAATGATCTTTCCAACGCCGCCGAGTTTGCTCGATTCTGAGTTCGTATGAGTGAGTTATTCCCTTTGGAAGTTGGCTGTTGGCATAGGGAAGTGCAATCCGAATTTTTAAGGGTAGTTTGGTCTTTTCCCTAACCATTTATTTTGGTTATATTAAGGGTCTAGACTGATTTTAATTCAGTTTCCCTTTTAAAAAGTGAGAGTTAGGGTTGTCAGTGAAGAGAGAAAGAAGAGGAGAAAGAGAAGAAAAAAGCAAGGTTCGTCAAGATCATCGTGGTTTTCGTCGGGGGTGATCCCTATTAAGGTATGTGAGATCATAGCGTTGGGTTGGTTCATTTCCCCACACGCCATACTTGTTTTAATTTCGAGAAAAAGGTTGGTTGTGTTTGATGAATTCTTGTGGTTGTGTTGAAGTTTCTTGTTGATTTGGTACATGTTTCCGGATGGATTTTTGAGTTGAATCTATTGTATATTGAGGGTTTTAATGATTATGAATGTTTGGGGAAAGAACCTTTGTTGTTGAGAGGGTTTAGAGTTGGAGAAACAAAGGAGAAAAGTCAAATTTCTGGGGAAAAGGCTGGGGCATCGCGCCAGCCAGCGCTCCCCAAAAGGGACTTTGAAGTTCCCCCCTTGGGGCGGTGCGCCATGCAGTGCGCCCCATCAGCCCCTCTGAAATCTAAGGGCTGGCGCCCCGCGGCTCTCAGAGCGCCAAGGACGCCAATCTTCCCCATTCCTTCCCCACTTTTTCATGCATGTTCCTTGGTAATGTACCTATGTTTTCTAGTTGTTTTCAACAATCTAAGGTACATCTAAACATCACAAACTCATCCATAAACATGAGATCATTACCCTTGAATTCATAATCCAATTCGAGGAAAGTTAGAGTTAAGTCTAGAAGTTAAGAAGCAAGTCAAAGGAAGTTTTTAAAGTTTTCAAGAGTCTTTAATGAACGTTTAAACTTCGTTTTAAGGCTCAAGTTTCAAGTTAAGACAAGAGTATAGAGTTGTGTTCATTTCTCAAAAGTTATTAGGGAATTAAGTATTCCCAAAGATGTTTATAAATGTTTTTACATTTGAGTAAGAAAGGAACTATGTTTTCCAAGAGAGCCTTTGGGCTAAGCTTTGAGCAATTATCTCAAACTAAAGAAAGATGTGTTTAAAACACTTATGAGCTAAAGTATATTTTGGGAGTAGT
>JAJOOR010007065.1:0-44254 GCA_036250505.1 Solanum acaule | reverse complement strand
GCTTCCCCAAGTTGGTGAGTCCTCAAGTCCGAGGACAAGACCCTATGATCTAGCTTCTATGTTTAGTTCTTTGCTTATGTTGAAAGACATTGTTGTACATTCCTATTTCAAGACTTCTTATTTATGTAAGGGCTAAGTCCCATTTTCGATACTTCTATGTCTACATGGTGCATTGTGACGAAGTTAGATTCTATTTTTCATATATAAAGTGAAGTTGAACTTCCAAAGTAAAAGTTTTAAATTTTCTGTGATTTTATTCTATAATATATGCTACAAAGAAAGCTAAGGGCTTGTATAAGACCTGTTCGAGGTCGAATACGCTGGTAACAACTAGGGGGTGCTCTCGGGTCGTTACAACAAGCAAAAATTTAAGTTGGGGGTGTTGATGAGTCCTAAATTTGGACTCATTTAGGGCTTTATTTACAATTATTTGGTGTCCTCAAATTCTTATTTTTTGCCAATAACTAATGTAAAGCCCTTGATTTCTAGGTATTTGGATTGAGGAACAAAGAAAGGACACTAATTTGCAAAAAGGAACAAAGCAAGCTGAAAGAATGAAGAAAAGTACGCCTGGTGATCGCCAAGTCCACTTGACGAGTCACCGAACGACCTCTTGACCGCCTAAATTTCCCATGTGCAAGGCCCTGAAGGAGAAAATCAAGTTAGCGAGAGAAAGGAGCAGTCGATGGATCGTAGAGTGGTTCTGCGATGCAGTGTTGGGTCACCCAAAGCTACAGACCTTGAGGATGCTGAAATCCAAGGAAAAAGGGCAGATCACCGAGCTGATCGGTGAGCCCGACTTACTTCGCCGAGTGACTCTTCGCAGCAAATTTTTGGTGACTATAAATATATTCTTGAACATTTAGTTTATTATCAATTATCAAATTATAAATTAACAATTATTATCATTTTTCAGTTTGTACTCTGAGTATTAAGACAAGGTTTCTCTAGTTTTTCCTAAGCTTTGGAGAATTGAAGTTTTTCACTTTTGAGAAATTGGAAATGGGTCTTCGAGATTCTTCGACTTGGAGCATTATAAGGACGAAATTAATCTTACCAGGTTGATGGAAACACAATTTGGTAACGATTTTTATCTTTTTATGATGACTGGCTAAAACCCCAATTCTTGGGGTATGATTGTGTGATTATGTGATTATGGGTTGATTTAGTTAATGGTGATGCTAATTGTTAGTTTAAATGTTGTTTAGAAGTGATTTCAATGGACCAACTTCGTTCCCCCGGGGAGCTACTTGAATAGCAGGCGGCACATGTCCTGGTTCTTGAATCATTAATTGTGATTTAATTTAAGAATTGTTGTTGCAAATGCAGTTCTACCCTTGTTTTTTTGGCTTGCTCGAGGGAGAGGTTTGAAAACTAAGATTATTGATTGATGTTCTGTGGGTATTGGGTTGTCATGGGTTCAGCTTGAGAAAGTGAATCCTGAACCCTTTTCCACACATTCAACTCAAGAGAGTGAATGGACTAAGGCGTAGGCTACTCTTATTTTGCATGCTTGTCGATGTTCAAGAGAAATTGACTTTATTCGGGGTAAACTGTTCAAGAGAAAGTTTACCTCCTCTATAGTCTAGCTTATTCACTAATAACTAGCTATTTTCTAATAGTTCCAATTACCCATTTGTCTACATTAGCCTATAATCGAATCACATCCCAAGAACCTGTCTCATTATTGTCATTTTTGTGTTATTTGTTGTTGTTGTAGTTGATAATTAAAACCAAAACCCCCCTTATTTGACATTCATGTCACCCTTGATTTGAATTATGTTTTCATTCGATAATGTTTATTCCTATGACTGATTTGAGCATATTCGTACTTTCCAATTGAATCTTAAACACGTACCACTTCATGTGGGATTCAACCCCAACTCATTTAGTTGGGTTATATACTGACTAGCGTTCGTTGACACTTAGAATTGGATGAAGTGTCATTGAAACGTTAATCAATGGGACAAGAATGTCAAACAAGCTTCTGTTTTTTGGTTAAAAAGATAAACAATACGAACTAAAAAAAAAGTTATTCCCTCCGCCTTAATTTATATGACACCTTTTGAGCAGAAAAGAGTATTAAAAAAGAAGGAGAAACTATGTTATGTTTACCAAATTGCTTTTGTTAAAGTCATTTTATGCTTATTTTTAGTTGCTTTTTGTTTATGAAACCCAGAAAGGTAAAATGACAATTATTGTCAAATAAGTAGCATTCTTTTTTGAACGAAGTTAAAAAAATGTCATATAAATTGGGATAGAGTATCTGGTATCATGTGTAGTTGTAACTTCAACTAGATTGGAGATATATAACCGTAACATGTTCATCGTTCCCTAACAAACAACAATTTTGTCAAGAATGGCCCAGCTAGTAGAACAAAATTTGTTTTCATACATTTCATGTTTGGTATCAGTTATCACTTCTACCAGCCACCTAAACACATACATACAAGCAAAATAGAAATCAGATGTCCTATACTCAGCCTTCCATCATTTTTGTTTCCTTGGCCATTATGATCTCCTCATCTCGGATATCTCGCTTCAATACATTCCCAAGCCTATTAATAGCCTCAGTTTGTTGTTGCAAAACCTACCTATATGGAACATTTACATTAGTCAACACAACCATATGTAAGTAATCAGACATGCTCAGAACAAACAACATTCCTGGAAATCATCTGCTAAAACATCACAAGTTTCAACCATCTTGTTCTATTACTATATTCCTCTTCATGATTTTCGTTTTTACTAATAACTAAAAATTTAGCTAACCATTTGGACCACAACTGCTCAAAAATATATTTAAGGGGCCCTATTGAACGTATCCTCGAACACAAGGGATATTTTTGTTATTTTCTCACATTTTAGGTAGAATTGTAACCAAATTTTGGCAAAAATTACTTAGGAGAAAGACGAGGCAAAGTAAAATATTGTGTAAAAAAAATATAGTGACTTTCGAATGATGAACACAACTGAATGACCACCCATGAAATTTACCTGGAGTTCAACAAGTATCATGGTAGGAAAGTGATAGAGACATAGAGCACACATATTGCACCCTTTTGAAAGAAAAAAAAACTGACAACTTTTTGTTTTCCTCAACATCAAGGTCTATGCTGGCCACCTCCAAAAGATGAAGTCCACTAATTGGATGTCCTCTTCTATATCTTGTTCTTTACAACAAAATCTTATAGCAGTAATAATCCACCAAATATATGCTGGAATTATTCTCCACCATCTTTTTCAACTCTTACTGTCTCCCATTTTGATCCAATAGCTTATGAGGTCAGAAGTGTGTTCTGGCGTAATCCAAAAGTCACAATTTGGATAAGTTGAAGCACATGTTACACTTGACAATATGGTCACAAAGTGCTATTAGGCCTCATTTGGTTGGGATTAATAGAAGTCTAAAACTGAGTAGTTCCGACCTAAAATCATTAACTGCATTTGTATTCATTAAGATTTAAGCATTTAATTGATATGAATAGATCTTAATCCTTAAAATCTTGAACGAAGTCTTAATAGCATTAAGAGATTTTTTGTATGGATAATTTACACCAGTCACCACTACTAATCACCTTTGCCATCACCACCATAACCATCGCCAATCATTAACCACCTATGTCATCACAACCACCACTGTCAACCACCACCGATGCCAACCACTACTATCAATCACTACCACACATACCTTTGTTGTCACTACCGCCTCCACCACCACCACCACCACTATCAGCCACTACCACCACTATGACCAATCCCTACTACCAAGCACCTCCACCATCACAACTAGAACTACCACCAACACATCGTCAACCACCACATATTCTTCAGCCACCACCACCACAACTGTAACCGCTACTATCAACCACTACCCACTTCTACGGCCAATCCCTACTATCAACCACATCTACCATCACAACTAGCATCGCTTTGAACTACCACCACACATTCCTCCATCACCCCCATTAACACTACTATTACTACATCAAACAACTTTACCACTACCAATCGCCATTATCATACCACTCACTACAACACCAAATATCTCCATCATCACAGTTATCACCACCACCATTACTAGCCCCTAACACCAACCATTGCTGCCGACACCAGCACCACTACAAAGAATCTCCACCATCACTAACAAACATAGATGTTCCATTTTTTATTAACTATATATATATATTTCTAATATTCAATTACTTTTTTATTTGAATTATATATTTCTAATGTTTACAAATAAATAAACTATGCATATTCAAATGTTGAAAAACACATCGTCTTAATCATTCAGTTTTCAAATCTAGAGACTATCTTAATCATTCAAATTCAGGCATCTTAATCGTAGGCCCTATTTGGACATGATTTGAAGTTGAAGTTCTGTTTAGATTTTAGACATGCAATTTAAATTTCATAAGTTGTATTTTTTTCTCATAAACGTGAAAACCCCATAAGTTGTGAAAATTATCAAAATTTCTTCAATTCTTATACAATCTTAACAAAAGAGCAAACCATAGTTCATAAACAAAATATCAGAATATCTTAAGGCGTAGCATTGATAAATCAATATCTTCATCTTCCTTTTATAAATAAATATTTGATATTACATACTTTCAAATACACACAATTTCATAAAGAATTCATTAGTCAACAATAGTAGCAACTAGCTTTTCATTAATATAATCTTTTCACATGGTACAGACAATCTCTTAAAGACGAGCATGAATTTTTTTTTCAAATTTTAAAATGGTGGATCATTTTTTTACAAAATTTAAACTTATGGATCAAGTTTTACATTTTAAAAAATATGGAATATCAAATTAATTATGGGTCATTACAGAAAGACATAACGAACATCATTTAATTATTGTTGCGAAGAGAATGTAATGCTCATACCTCCTGCATGTCAGCGAGACTCTGCTTATGGATCTTAGTTGAACCAGGGAGATAAAAAGAACCACCTTCAAGGCCATTTTGAACACGACATATGGTGAGCAGATTCTAAACCCTCCTAGAAAGTTCTGCTGCAGAATCTTTTAACTGTAAGTTGTGTCTATTTGTCAGGAAGTCTAGACCACTATAGAGCACATAATACGTTAACATACTAGGCTACTAACAAGTGATTGTGTTTGACTAGAAGCTTGAGTATTGTGAAGGTTGTATGATGGTGGGACATAACTGTCACTAGGATACGCCCAAGCAAGTTGGCTAACTAAGGCCAAAACAAACTCATCCACCAGCCAAACAGAAACAAGCAAAACTGATTCCTACTTGGCTACCCAGAGAAACAAATGTTCACAACCATCCGAGGCTACAAGAAAATCCATTAACCTCATTGCAGCAAGGTCACGAGCATACCAAATCCAAAGAGGCAATAAAGGAGAATGAGGTGTTTACACTAGTGATTGATAGAAAGAAGCAGGCAGACAAGGTCAACACTACTTTGGTTGGTAGTAGTGGCCTAACGAGCTATGCTCTAGCTATATAACTACCCACAAAGAATGGTCTTGTACATTAAAGTTCCATTCAGCTTATCGTAGGAGTTTTATATTGCCTAAAAAAGCAGTATTGACATAGGAGAATTTAATGAAGAGGGAAATTACACTTTACTCTAGATGATTTTTCTATGGGAAAACTGCAGAAACAGTGGATCATTTGTTCATCCAATGCGAAGTCACTACCCAGTTGTGGAATTTTTTTTCTGAGACTTAAAAACATCTCCTGGTCCATGCTTAAGAGAACTTCAGAAGCTCTATATAGTTAGGAAGAAGCAGGGACACGAGCAAATAATAGAAGTAACCAGAGAATTGTCTCTGTCACTATTTGGTGGACAATATGGAAAGAGAGGAACCTTATAGTTTTTGATAATAGGGAGAGTAGTAAGCAACAAGTAAAATGAATTGCATTTTGATTGTGTTTTAGGTGTAATCAAACTTACTCTAATGATATTGTCTCTACCATTGATGTCTTAGGCTCATTATAAGGGATAGGTCGGTATTATTAGAGTTCCTTATGTAAATACAGTTTTCAATATTTGGTTTGGTTTGGTCTTAAATTTTGAAAACCGACACTATTTGGTTTGGTTTTGGTTGTACTAAAAAAACCGCAATAATAATCAAACCGAACCGAGAAATTATATATATATATATATGTCTATCCAATGATTTTTTTTATTTTTTAATAATAAAAGCAAAAGCTAGATAACTGCATATATTTTTAGAAAATGTCAACGAAGGTCTTCAATAATTATTAGTTCATATTAATTTGTATAAATGACATGGGGAAGAATATGGAAAAGGCATAAATTTTCCTTTGAATTTGTCCCAAAAAGTCAGTTACACGCTTAAATTATCATAATGGCATATTACACACCTATACTACTCAAAAGTGATTTTTCTTACCCCTTAAAACTGACGTGGCAAAAATATAAAACAAAAATAAAAAATAGGCGCATCAGTTTGAAATTAAAGTAAAAAAAGGAAGAAGTTAGAATCCTCTTTTCCACCCCATCCACCACACCTCTTCTTCTTCACCCCCCCCCCCCCACCCCCATTGTCTTATTCTTCTTCATTCTTTATTTTCATCACACTTCTTTATTTTTTATTCAAAATCTTAAAGCACAATTTTTTTTGATTCGCAATTAGGTTAATTATCATAGATTTGTTAGTGAATAATTGTATTTTATCTAGAAAAGTTTTGGTTGATTGTTTCTATATTTTTTTTACTTTGTTTAAAGAAATTTTGGTTGTTCATCAGTTTTTGGGTTTGAGGGTGATAGCAGCTTTATTGATTTGGTTGTGATGGGTGGCAGGTGACATTAAAAGAGGTAATTGAAGATGGTTACGGAGAAAAAATGATATTAATAATGGTGGCAGTGATATTTGGTTATGGGGGACAAAGAAGAAGAAGAAGAATTGAAGGTGATATAGATGTGGTGAAGAACAAAATCAATAGTGAAGGTGGATAAATATGATTTTTTTGATGAAACGAGAATTGAAATAGGTGGGATTCAGTGATAAAGAAGATATAATTATTCGAGAATTAAAATAATTAATCAGGGATTAATGAGAGTAAAATATAGTTAACAAAAGAAAAGTGAATTAATAAAGAAAAGAAAACAAAAAAATTATAATGTGTGACATTGCACTAATGTAGCCCTAATGTGGCAGCGAGCGTAATACACCACATAATGTGAGAGTGGTGTTACATGTCTCAAGGTAGTAATAAATTAACTTTGAGTAGTAAAGGAGTGTACTAGGTCACTGTGATAGTTTAAGCGTGTAACTAACTTTTCGGGACAAGTTCAGGGGGCAATCTATGAGTTTTCCCAAATATATGTAGCATAAATATGGACTAGTTAAGGTGAATATAATAATTGGGAAAAGGTACAAGTACCCCCTAGACTATGACCGAAATTTCAGATACTCACCTTAATTAAACTAAGGTCCTATTACCCCCCTAAACCCATTTTTTTGTAACTTTGTACACCTTTTGGTTTACGTGGCACACTCCGAGACTCCATGCCATGTAAGCCAAAAGGTGTACAAAATTATATAAAAAATGAGTTCGGAAGGTAATAGGACCTTAGTGTAGTTAAGGTGTGTCTCTGGAATTTCGGTCATAGTTTAGGGGGGGTACTTGTGCCTTATCCCTATAATAATTAATAGAAAGATCAAGATATACTTAAAGAATTGAAGGCAATATATATATATATAAGGAAATTTCATGAAACAAAATGAAGGTTTTGAAAAACAATAGAATTTTTAAAAAAGGTAAGTGTGTTTTGGTGTGGAGGGAAATATTTTTCCATATTTGGTTGGTCAAATATTTTAAAAATTAATTTCTCTAGAGAAACAAGCTCCTTAAAAATGATTTTCCTGATAAAAGTAAGGAAAATAAGTTTCATAAGTGACATTTCAAATTGATTGTCCTCTCCACACTCACCCAACATCCCCAATTCCCATCACTTGACCATCCCACCTTGAACCATCACTCCCCACCCCTTTCCGCCTATAGTACTTTGCTAGATTATATATAAATATTCTTGGAATAATAGTTTTTTCACTTATCACACACTAAAAAATAAATAAGAACCCTATTTATTTGGTCAATACTTAATTATTATTTTTAGAAGGTGGAATGTTCGAGGAGACCCTTCTTCTTATCCTAATTTGACTAAACTTATGTGGCATTAATTTTGCTGAGTCGGATAAAGTATGCGGTTTCACATATATAAAAGCGAGTGAACACAAAATTTTGAATTAAAAAATATAAAAAACGATTACCAGGGTTGTGGTTTGAGGGGGGGGGGGGTGGATCATAGAAACGAAATAAAAAGAATTAAAAAAATGGGATAAGGTACAAGTACCCCCTAGACTATGACGAAATCCCAAAGACACACCTTCACTAAACTAATGTCCTATTACCCCCCCTGAATCCATTTTTTTTTGTAATTTTGTACACCTTTTTGGCTTACGTGACATCCTAATATCTCCCATGCGCCTCAACTGCATGGAGTCACGGGGTATGCTACGTAAGCCAAAAAGTGTACAAAACTACAAAGAAAAAAATCAGTTCAAGGGGGGTAATAGGACCTTAGTATAGTTAAGGTCTTTCTTTGGAATTTTGATCATAGTCTAGGGGGTACTTGTGCCTTATCCCTGTATAAATAAAACACATAATATTTAAATATGTCATTTACCGTGGTTTTAGTTTACCTCTATACCCTCTAACTTTTGGTGTGCACAAGTAGACACTTTTAAATTTTTAAGAAGCTGAAAAAGTAGACACGTGAATCGTACGTGGCATAATACATGTAGGATATATTGTTGGACGTGAATTTCCATGTATAACGCCAAGTAGGACATGTGTATCTACTTGTTCAACTCTATACAAGTTTAACTACCTACTTGTGCACACCCAAAGTTGGAAGGTTTAGATTCCAGATAAAGTCATGTTAAAGAGCACATTAATGTATTATGCCTCAACAAAATGATGATTCCTTAGGCAATATTTTGAACTTTATTTCTTATTAGAAAGATAAAAATGTCACCTTTGAGTTGTATGATTATTCAAAATTAGAAGAAATTAAGTTCTTTTGAAGGATTTTTCCTTTCAATATACCCTTTAACTTGACCTCATGTCATATTTATGTCCTTCAAATTTGGGTGTGTAAAAGTAGACACTTAAACTTGTATAAAGTTAAACAAATAGACATACGCGTCTTATGTGGCATCCTACATAACAATTTGTGTCTTATGTTGTGTCCTAGGTATATTATGCTACCTGGGACTCTTGTATCTACATGTTCAACTTTATACAAGTTTAAGTGTCTACTCGTGCACACCCAAAGTTAGGGAGCATAAATGTGAAATAAGAAAACTGTGCACAAATGTGAAATGAGGCAACTGTGTAGAAATTTGAAATAGCTACACTGTTTGCAAGAGGTCCTCACAATGTTTTTCATTTTTCTTGTTTGAGTGACCTTTTCTTTTTTATTTCTTTGAAATTTTATAATTATATTTTAAATAATTGAAGGAGATTAAAACTAGTCTGTTTTTAAAAAAATGCATTTTTTTATTTTTCGACAACTTTTAAATTTCAACAATATTTTTTACCTAGTGTCAGTCAAATATATAAAAAGGACAATATTTTTGTCAATGAATTGAATGTGTGGGTGTTTAGGAGTAGGATCGTTGTATACTTGTGTGTTGTATGTGCATCCTAGTATTGATGAATGGATTGGTTATCCATTTTGTTGTTGTAAGCCTGGGTAAGGCATAGCCCCCAATCTCCCTCTATCCCTATTTTGAAATTATACTTTTATCGTTTGAATCATGGTTGTTCTTGATCATCGGTGTATTAAAAATTATTCATTACTATAAATAGTTGAATTGGTCAAGACATGAGTAGAATTACATCATGTCAACATTATGACAATGTATCTAATAATAAAAGAGTTGGCACAAGGAAAATGCTTAAATAAGAATCATTGCTGAAATAGCACACACATGAAAAATAGTCATTTGAGAAAATGGTGGGATCAATTGCCACCACCACCATGGCCCCACACTCCTCCGGCACAAAAACAACTACCACCATTTTGACCACCACCACCGTTGTTTTCACCCGATCCATGACCCTCGCAATCTCCAATGCCGAAACCAGATCCTCTATCACTACCTCCTCCTCCACCACCTCCACCTCTACTGTCGCCTCCACCACCATTTCCACAGAATCCGTGACCTCGCCATATCCAATGCCAAAACTAGATCCACTATCACTACATCCTCCTCTACCACCACTGCCACTAATTAGGCCCCCTAAAATTTGGCCAAATCCATCATTTTCACTCGATCTATGACCCTCGCCAAATCCAAGGCCAGCAACAAATCTCCCATCACTACCTCCACCACCTCCGCCATCACCACCACCACCGCCACCACCAAGACCTCCTATAATTTGGTCGAATTCACCATTGAATTTAGGTTAATTGGGTAATAATGGATATATGGTAGGGAAGCTTCCTTGCCGAGATAGTTTGCACTAGAATTCCCTAAACAACAATTAGCATCAACTTGCATCTAATCTTTGTAGTATCTAGTGTCAGTACAGCACACAAAAATAGCATAACTTTGATTAGTGACAAAACTAGAAATTCTATTAATTCTAACAAGAGAATTCGAAAAAAAAATGTTTGACTTGAAATTTGAATTGAGGCATAAACAAATTTTTTAATCACTTTTACTACAACACTAAAATTTTCCTTAATGTTAAGGGAATTTAACAATATGTATAAATACAAAACTATTTTATCTTATTTACTCAATTTTATATCGCAACTAAAGATATTCAATTACACGTCTTTCAATAGTTAGCTCCACTTTTAACAACCACAACAAGAAATGAAATTTTAACTGACAGACTTTTTTGGCGGCTCATGTAGCCACCAAAAATAAGTAAGAGTTTTAGCGACGAATGCTCCACAAAACTATCGAAGCGAGCACTAGTCATTATTATGACTTCCGTTGTTAGTTTAAAATATATATATATATTTATGCACAATTTAAAATTATGTAATACTATGTAACTCGTATCAAGTTCTCCAAAAATATATTATTTTTAAAGTATCTGACATGCACTTGTTAGTATTTTTTGAAAAGTTCAAGCAACATAAATTTGAAGAAGAATGTATCTTACTTTGCTTTCGTGGCCTTTGTTTTGTGAGGCTAACTGATCGCCATGAGAATGCTAAAATATTACTTAGAATGTTGTATTAATTAATATTTGAGATACTATGAAAAATCTTGATAGATAAGGGTTATGTAATATGTAATGGCATGGTTAGTGACTGTTAATTAGAAGTACAATTAATTAATCTATAAATGTTTGTAAAACGTAAAAAACAAAAAGAAAATTGAAGTGAATGTATACGTAGTTGAACATCAATAAAGAAAAAGGAGTTACTAAATTCTTCAAAAACACAAAGTAAATTATTTCTAGAAATTCATCAAACACTCGGGGGGCACAATTACTTTTACTTGAAAATCTAACAAAACATGAAAAACAAATGTTGGGATATTCAAATTCTACCAAGGCCTCTCCCTCCTTTCATTTCCACCACTGTTTGCACCGGATCCATGACCCTCGACATATCCCATGACATCACCAAATTCACCATTACTAGCTCCACCACCAATGTCACCATAATATGTTGAGTTCGTGAACCTCGTGATGACCTATGCCTACACCAATTTAGGTTGTTCTTATTATAGTTGCTGCTTTTCTATGTGTTTGTTGTAGACTCCTTCTTCCGGATGGAACATTCTCCTTTTCTTTTTTTGGAGCACTTTTCAACAACTTTAACCTTTGGATTAACAAAGAAAATTCAGTAAGAATAAAGTAAATTGTTTTGGCATCTCAATATGACGATAAAAGTTAGTATCATGTAGTTAGGAGGTCATCATGTAAATCACTTCTTTTAACAATCAGTTTGGTAGATTTATATTAGAATCCTTTTCCCTTAATTAAGTGACACTTGGTGTAGGCTTTAAATCCCTCCACAATAGAACGATATTGTTTTCTCATATGATAGTAATACTTCAATCCAACAATATTTTTGTTAAGAACTACCTATATATATGATTTTACAAAGTACAAATTAAATTGAACACATTACAAAATAATTATATTACTAACTCTCATTTTCTTGATATATCATTGGTTAGGGATTCATTGGTCCTTAATTAGTATAAAAACTAGTTCTATATAAAATTTTAAACAACTAAAGAAAATTATACAATATAAAATCCAAATAAGTTTGAATGTGATAGTATTGTTGTAGTTTGGTAGTCCAGTTTGAAATAAGAAAATAAAGTTTAGTTATTGCCTAACACACAAAACAAATGTTGTGATTCCTTTTTCTTTTTTTTTTTCAGGAAAAAAGAAAAGATAAAACAAGCGATAATATAATTAAGTGGAGGATTCACGATATTGGTAGTGATCAATAAATCCTAATTCAGAAGCATGATATAAACAAAAGAAAATGTCATACATGCAGAGGCAGAGCTAGGTGGGGGTTCGTAGGTTTGTGGGTTCGAACAAACTCAATAGTTTTTTCGTAGATCCTCTATTTGTACTAGAAAATTTATTAAATATATATGTATAATAATTTTTTAACCCCTAACAAAATTGATTGATGGTCCTAGAGAAAATTTAGAACCCCCAAATTCTTAAGCCTAGCTCCAGAAAATTGTATTTACCATGTCAAATTCTCCATTTTCACGTTGTCTCTTTTCAGCTACCCATCCATGTAGCATCGCCTTGTATTTCTGGTTAAGACGATTACCATATGGTTCTTGTGCAGGATTTGTACTAACCGCTTGTGGTTTATAAATGATGTAACAGTTACCTTCACTTTTAGAAGGTTCAATTCATAAGCTAACATTACTAAAGACTGATCTTTTCTTCTTCTCATCAATCATTTTTTCGGATACTCTAAAAGTAAAGAAAACTCAAGAATAATAGTTGAGAAGTAATGTGATTGAGGCTTGAAATATCGAGGACTATATATAGATAATTAAATTGAGAAGATGGAAAGTAATTTTGAAGATAGATAAATATGAAATTAATAAGATATGATTCCTTTTAGAAAAAAATTATGATATTTGGATATTTGTTCAATACTTATTTATTATTTGCAGAAGGTGACTCTTTCAGGAAAAAAAATCACGATATTTGGATATTTGGTTAGTAATTATTTATTATTTGTAGAAGGTGGCTGATGAGTCCTAGATTTGGACTCATTTAGGGCTTTATTTGGATATATTTTTTGTCCTCAAATGCTTATTTTGTGCCAATACCTTATGTAAAATCCTTGATTTCCAGGTATATGGATTGAGGAACAAACCATGGACACTAACTTGCAAAAAGGAACAAAGCGAGCTGAAAGAAGGAAGAAAAGAGAGCCTAGTGATCACCAAGTCCATTTGGTGAGTCGTCGAGTAGCCATTTGACCGCCTAAGTTCCAGTGTGCCAAGCTCTGAAGGAGAAATTCAAGTTGGCGAGAGAAAGGAGCAGTCAACGTGTCGCCGAGTGGTTCCGCGATGCAGTGTTGGATCACCCAAAGTTATAGAACTTGAAGATGCTCAAGGCCAAAGAAAAAAGGCGATGGAACTGACCAAAGGGCGGATCCCCGAGTTGATAGGCGATCCTGACTTACTGCACCGAATGGCCCTTCATAGCATATTTTTGGCGACTATAAATACATTTTCAAACATTAATCTTGGGAGCTTGATATCATAAGTTTTATCATATTTTTGGAGTTAGTTTCAACTCTGAGTAATGAAACTAGTTTTCCTTAGCTTTGAAGAATTGAAGTTTTCCATTTTTTGAGAAATTGGAAGTGGGTCTTTGAGATTCTTCAATTTGGACCTTTGTAAAAACAAAATTAATCTTACCCAGTTGATGAAAACATAATTTGGTAACTATTTCTATCTTTTTTATGATATTTAGATAAAACCCCAATTCTTGGGGTGTGATTATGTGATTATGGGTTGATTTAGTTTATGGGTATTGCTAATTGTTAGTTTAAATGTTGTTTAGAAGTGATTTCATTCAGTAATTGTGGTTTAATTAGAAGGATTCTAGTTGCAAATGCAATTCTATCTTTGTATTTTTGGCTTGCTCGAGAGAGAGGTTTTAAAACCAAGATGATTGAATTGATGGTCTGTGGGTATTGGGTTGTCATGGGTTCAGCTCGATAGAGTGAATTCTAAACCTTTTTCCACACATTCAGCTCGAGAGAGTGAATGGACTAAAGCGCAGACAGTTCTTATTTTGCTGCTTGTTGGAGTTCAAGAGAAACTGACTTGATTCGAGGTAAATTGTTCGAGAGAAATTTTATCTCCTCTATAGTCTAGCTTAGTCATTAACATACAACTATTTTCTAACAGTTGCAATTACCCAATTGTTTAAATTAGCCTATAATCGAATCACATTCCAAAAACTCATCTCATTATTGTTATTCCGTGTTATTTGCTGCTGTTGTAGTTGATAATTTAAAACCAAAACCCTCATGTTATTTGACATTCGTGTCACCCCTTAATTTGAATTATATTTTTATTCGATAATGTCTATTCCTATGGCTGATTAGAACATATTCATGCTTTTCAATTGATTCTGAAACACGTACCTCTCCCTGTGGGATTCGACCCCAACTCATTTAGTTGGGTTATATACTGACTAACGATCGTTGACGCTTAGAACTGGATTACGTGTCTTTGATAACGTTATTCAATCAAAATGGCACCGCTGTCGGGGAGTGGTGTTGTTTAAGAATTTTTAGTTAAGTTGAATTTTGTTCTTGGTAGTCTTTGTTTAATCTACTTACTTTTAGTTTTGTTTTGTGTGTTGTTGTTTTAAACAGGAAATATGAGTTTGAACGAAAGCAATGATAGCCAAGTGGGCCACCAAGATGACATTGGTAACCTCAACTATGTCAATGAGCCAAATGCTAATGACCGTCATCTTATGGGTGGAATTGGTGCCATTCGCTTGCCTCTGGCTAAAGGGAACGTTGTGTTCCATATCATAAGTACTATGTTGCAGCTCTTGCAATTGAAGGGGCTGTTCGGTGGTTTGGCTCATGAGGATCCCCATGAGCATATTAGAAACTTTGTTGATGTTTGCGAGCCGATATCCTTCAAGAACATATCCCAAGAGTCGGTCTGGTTGAGGTTGTTCCCATTTTCTTTAATGGGAGAAACATGTAAGTGGCTGGCTGAATCGCCACGAGAATCAATCACTTCGTGGGAAGATGATGACTCTTTGGGACAACATTCAGAGCTTTGGGACAACATTCAGAGCTTTAAGCATTTAGAGGGTGAACCAATTCATGAGACTTGGCTGCGATTCAAGAAGTTGGAGCTATAATGCCCAACTCATGGTTAGTCTGATAAAGTTTTGCTGCAACATTTTTACCGAAGTCTTGATTCGTTGAACAAGGGTGTAGCGGACCAACTTTCTCCTGGAGGTTTGATGCAACAACCTTACATTATAGCAGCCCAACTTTTGGATGGAATGACCACAATTAATCGGGCTTGGTACACCCGCTAAGATCAGGTTTCCCCTTTTACGTTTAAATTGACCAAGGAGCAGCTTTAGAAAGACCAAGAGAGGGACCAGAACATGGCCAAGATCATGACAGAACTTGACATTTTGTCCAAAATTTTTATGGGAGCTGGTTCTCGAAGTGTCAATGTTATGGGTGTTGGGTGTGTTAATCCTGATGAGGCCAAGTTTAAGGCTTTGTACAACGAAGAGGTGAATTACCTAGCCAACCAAGGTGGTGGTTATCGTTCAAACTACCCGAGGTAGGGTGGTAACCAAGGTTGGAACAGGGATGAAGGCTGGAAGGATCGTGAAAGAGAGTGGAGGGATGGAAATCCCAATTGGATGGATGGGGAGAAGGATGGGTATGTGCCTCCCCATGAGTGTCAAAAGCCAAAGTATTCGAAAGGTGGCCGGTCTGAGGATATGCTGTCTTGTATTCTCAACAGGGTCGAGGGGTCTGACAAAAGTTTGAAAGAGATGAAGGAAGAAATGTCGACCCTTAGCCAGACGATTACCTCCTATTTTGTCTCTATCAAACATTTGGAGACCCAGATGGGTCATATCTCGTCTTATTTAAACCCAAGACAACAAGGGGGGTTGCCTAGAAACACTTGGCCAACCCCAAGAATGAGGTTTGAGCGTGGACTTGCGTCATGCCGCGATGTTAACTAAGATGCTGCTTCGGAGACAACCCAACATTTAGTTGCTTTCTATTTAACTTTGAAATAATAGTGTGTTGAATGTGCAGATTGGTCAGAAAAAAGCCCAATCGGTGACTAATCGAAGTGGTCGACAAGCCTGACTCTAACCTTCGTTAGACTCAAGACATTTTGATATTGGAGTCTGTAAAACTCGGTGAGCCCAGGAGCTAATTGGTGAATCGCCGACCAGGTCAGCTATCACGATTTAGTCCGCTGTTTGGACCCCAACATTAACTGGAAGTTTTGTACAACTCGGTGAGGTAAGTGCCCACTCGGCGTGTCACAGAGTGGGTCAGCGAGCAAAACGTATGTCGTCGTATGGGCGAGAACTGGATGGTTTTTAAAGGCCATAAGTTCAAAAATTCAAAATCTTTCATATTCCCTCACTTTTTAACTTCCCAAACTCACACCCGCACTATATTTTCCTAGTTTCTTGCGTTTTTATCTCATATTAGTCATTGATTGTGTGTTCGGAGTTGGATTCTTTGTCGTCTAGCTTTTCAACTTGATTATTCAGCTTCTAAGGTTGGTTTTTCGAACCCCGAACTTACATTTAGTGATTTGAACTCATTTGCAATGATTTTTATCTTAGTACTGTGTGTTGGGCCTCTCTAATTCATAATTGTGTATGTGTGTGCCTGTTTTAATTTCAATATCGTGCTTATAATGCCTTTATTGTTGATTTCCCAAAATTTTAGTCCTTAAAATTGATTGAAATTGTTCGATTGTGTTTAAATATTGTTGGGTCTAGCCGGGTGAAGTCTAAGTAACCCACATTTGTTCTAAATGACGTGTTTTGCCCAATGATGGAGCGGTTGACGTCATTCTTAAGGCAAAAAGTCATCAAATGGCCAATTTTGGCCAAATTTGGCCAAACCGAGAGAAGTCTGAGTATCTTGGGGGCATGGGTATAATGGGTCTTCGCTTAATTCTATAGGTGCATAGTTTTATTTTATTTTTGGGGTTGCGAGGTTGAATTTGGAAAATGGGGTTGAAAGTAGGCACGTAGGGTCGATTGGCGATTTGGGTCGAGCTCCCCGAACCACTCGACAATATACCGATTCCCCCTTATCGCCTTTAATTCTATGCTAAATTTGGACTTTGGGTTCTGTAACTTTCGGCAAGAAGCTTGAGTTCGCCGAGTGCACTCGGCGACTCACCGAAAGTCCTTCTTGATCGCCCTTTCTGCGCCCCTATCCCCTAAAATGCACTGTACCTTTTGGCGGGCTAGTCCTTGCTCACCAAAAGGTCCCTCCCATTGCCGACATGCCACTTTCTTGAGAATAATTTAAGCTAATCCTTTTGGTGAGCCCGATCTGGCTCGCCAATGTGATTCGGTGACTCGCTGATCTATTCGATGAGTCTGTCTGTACTTTTGCTTGAACTGTTTCTCACTTTCTATAATGTGTTTGCAGATATGGCTGGACAAAAAGCGGCTGGTAGAGACATGCCACCCCATAAGAGGGACAAGGAAATAGAAATTAATGAGGATGCAATTGCATCCAAGGTTAGGGCTACCAAGCTTCCCAAAACTGGTGGGAAAGGAAAGGGAAAAGGCAAGCCTCCTACACTTTCGTCACCGGAGGACAGCTCCGACAGTGACGACATCTATGCCACTCACCTCCAAACTTCTGAGAGTGAGGGTGAGAACCAGGATCCTGGGCTGCCACTTCTGAGCTTGAGGATGATGAGTCACTAGCAGCCCAGAGAGCAGAGCTGTGATCCAAGAGGATGAATGATCCGTCTAGGATTAGGACTCCTCAGGCCACCACCACTCCTCCTGCTCCAGCATAGGCTGTGGTCCTATCACCACCAGTATAGGGTCCTCCCTTATGGTCTATGAACAGACTGAAGACTGAGGGACTGGGACCATTATAGAGGAGAAGCATTTGTCGATTGATGGTTTCATTGATAGGTACCTGGAAATCATGAGCTACCTGATGTCACATAAATTCCAGCTCTTCACAAAACCCCATGGCCCGTACATTCCTACTTGGGTCCAGTAGTTCTACGTCGCTTATGGAGCTTTAGTGCCACCAGGAAAGAAGCCGACTGCTAAATTCAAGTCGGTTAACTATATGGTTATCAGAGGCCAGAAGGTGAAATGTGATAGTGATGCTACTAATGCAGTCTTGGGTGTTTCAACACGTATTGATGATGACTGCCAACATCTGATCAGGACAAAGACAATGGAAAATAAGAAGAAATGGTTGGCTCTGCTGATATCAGACGGTACTCCCAAATGGCTTGAAATTGGAGCACCCTTTGAGAAGAAGGACCCAAACATAGCAGTAAGGTACTGGTTTGGCTTCATCAGCAGGACGATTATGCCATCCCAGAATGAGTCAATTCTCTACCACACCAAGGCCAAGCAGCGCCAAACTTTCCTTCCCTTTCCGGTGTTGATCACCGAGTTGTGCAAGAAAGCTCAGGTTCCTAGAGATGAGAAGAAGGAGGTGGAAGTGATTCCCACATCTTCTACCGACATTCGCAGGATTCAGGCGGAGTACTTAAAAGATGAGGTATAGAAGAAGAAGAAGTTCCTGGTGGATACATCCTTGGTTGTTGATCATCAGACACTACTTGCAGAGGCAACATTGCCTACTCCGACCCCTAGGCATTCAGGTATATCTAGTGTTGTTCCTTCTGATACTCCTAGTTCCTCTACTGCTCCATTGCATCCCAGATCTAGTACTGCTGTTGTTGCTGCCTCCCGGCCCCCGCTTATTCAGGCTGCATTACTACGGATAGGGCAGCTAGCCCATTCTGCTGATCGTCATGCTGCCAGACTTGAGGGCTCCATTCCGGGTATGATTCAGACAACCCTTGATGATGTTGTGACACCTTTGAGTGCTACGATGGATGCCTTTGCCGCTAGAATAGTGGTGTGCGAGTGTGGCCAAGGGGCCACTGAGGAGGTGACGACTCTAAAGGCCGCTATTATTTTGTTGAGGAGAGAGATGTGGACCAGCTGAAGTCTGCTGACTTGTCTATGAATTTTGGTATGGTGGAGATCCTAGATATGCCAATTGAGCCTAATATGCCTCCGGCTACTACCAGAGATGATGTTCGAGTTAAGGAGGCAGCTGATCCTGAGTCTGAGGGGGAGACAAAGATGGATGAGGAGATACTTGGGATTGCTGAGATGGTTTCTTACGAGGGCCTTACAGAGACTGAGGAGGCCATGGTAGATGCAGTTGTGCAGACCTCTTTAGCAGACACACTTTGGCTGACCCTAGCAGATCTGGTACTACTAATGTGACTCCGGGCATTGATGCCCTTGTTCAGAGTGCTACATCGGGCACTGATGCCCCGACAGATGGAGCAACTGTTTAGACATGAATCCTCTTTACATCCCTCTTTGTTGTTTTTATTGATTTCAGGATATTTTCTTGCATTTGAGAACAAATTGTTTTTTGTTTGTGGTGGGGTGAGGTATTTTGATACATACCTTCTGTTTTGTTGACATTTTCTGTATAGATATTGGGTTTTGTGCTATATATTGTGTTGGCATTGTTTTTGAGGATGCTTGAGCTTGTGACTCCTTATTTTGAATGTGAATGATTTTTAGACCCTTCCAAAAAAATTTGCCACCTGTTGTGTATTTAATTGTGGTTGTTCTTGTGCAAATTTGAGTATCGGTCATAATCAATACCGATGAATTGAATAGTGATCTCAATTGAACAATGCGGCTACGATGAGACCAAATGAAGTTGCATAGACAATATGTGAACTTTTTGCATCTCGTTGTAACTAGCTGATTATCAAATTGTGTCTCTTATGATGAACTTTGCACACTAGCGAAATTGTGGAGTCTTTGGTGTTAATGCCTTGTGTGATGAGCTTACCGTGAACCTTCAATGATGACACCTAGAATTTGTCCCATTGGTTTGATTGACTAAGTGATGCAAGATCTTGAAATGATCTTAGGTAACAATTCTAAAAACTGAAACAATTTGATAGTATACCTCTTTTGTGGCCTACCTTGTTAGTGTGTGAACTTTGCTTGAACACAATTTGAGCCTTAGCCTTTTTCTTGGAAGAAACTTAATGCAAATTGTGACCTTTCTTAATCCATTACCCATAATCCTCATTATTTGTGGTTTGTTTGAATAGCTAACTTATGCCAAAAGACTAAGTTGAGGTGTGGTGAAAAGACAAGGTAAATAAGGAAATGCAAAGAAGTCCCCCTTTGAGCTATGATTGTGAAAAAGATGGAACCCCTCGATACAAAAAAAAAAAAAAAAACAAAGAATGAAAATGTTTTTGAAATAAAGTTGTGAAATTGCAAAAGAAATGGAGTGTCCAATAGTCCACGGAGAGTAAATAATGGGGTGAATTTTGAGCATGAACGAGAATGATGAAGAAAAGGGAAGAAACTGTTGTTCATACCACATTTCATGAGGATAACAGCCACTGAGCCAAAATGACCATACCTTTACACTCTGCCCCATTACAAGCCTTGAAAAGACCTTTTTGATCTTAAGTGAGCTGAAACAAGTGTTGATTGGAAAATAAAGGCAAACCTATGGGTGAAATCATGCATTGTGTTTATCTTTGTGAGTGTGAGCGTTGTATGTGATTTTGGAACTATAAATTGTTGAACCATTATGTGTCAATATGGAATCATTCTTTGTGTGAGTGCATTTGAGTACCTTTGTTGAGCTTGAACTTGCATTTGAAGCAAGTATTGTGAACTTGAGAATCTTTGATAATGGTGAGTCACAACTAGAATCTTTGAGTGCACAATTAATCCTCGCATGAGTAAGTTAAGTCTTTTTGTGTGCATTCATGATTGAGTCTTGTGTGGCACTGTTTGAGACATCCTTTTTGAACTGCTGAACTTGAGTTTTACTTGAGGACAAGCAAAAGTTTAATTTGGGGGTGTTGATGAGTCCTAGATTTGGACTCATTTTGGGCTTTATTTGGATACATTTCGTGTCCTCAAATGCTTATTCTGTGCCAATAACTGATGTAAAATCCTTGATTTCCAAGTATATGGATTGAGGAACAAAGCATGGACACTAACTTGCAAAAAGGAACAAAGCGAGCTGAAAGAAGAAAGAGAATAGAGCCTGGTGATTGCCACTCCATTTGGCGAGTCATCGAGTGGCCATTTGACCGCCTAAAGTTCCAGTGTGCCAAGCTCTAAAGGAAAAAATCAAGTTGGCAAGAGAAAGGAACAATCGGCATGTCACCGAGTGGTTCCGTGATACAGTGTTGGATCGCCCAAAGTAACAGAACTTGAGGATGCCGAAGGCCAAAGCAAAAAGGTGATGGAACTGTCCAAAGGGCAGATCACCGAGTTGATTGGCGATCCAGACTTACTGCGCCGTATAGTCCTTCGCAGTATACTTTTGGCGACTATCAATACATTTTCAAACATTAATCTTGGGAGCTTGATATCATAAGTTTTATCATATTTTTGGAGTTAGTTTGAACTCTTAGTATTGAAACTAGTTTTCCTTAGCTTTGAAGAATTGAAGTTTTCCATTTTTAAGAAATTGGAAGTGGGTCTTTGAGATTCTTCAATTTGGACCTTTGTAAAGACGAAATTAATCTTACCGAGTTAATGGAAGCATAATTTGGTAACGATTTCCAAATTTTTATGATGTCTAGCTAAAACCCCAATTCTTGGGGTGTGATTATGTGATTATGGGTTTGTTTAGTTTATGGGTATTGCTAATTGTTAGTTTAAATGTTGTTTAGAAGTGATTTCATTCAGTAATTGTGGTTTAATTTAAAGGATTGTAGTTGCAAATGCAATTCTACCTTCGTGTTTTTGGCTTGCTTGAGAGAGAGGTTTTAAAACCAAGATTATTGAATTGATGGTATGTGGGTATTAGGTTGTCATTGGTTCAGCTCAAGAGAGTGAATCCTAAATCCTTTTCCACACATTCAGCTCGAGAGAGTGAATGTACTAAAACGTAGGTTGTTCTTATTTTGTTGCTTATTGGTGTTCGAGAGAAACCGACTTTATTCGGGGTAAATTGTTCGAGAGAAAGTTTATCTCCTCTATAGTCTAGCTTAGTCACTAACATACAACTATTTTCTAATAGTTGCAATTACCCGTTTGTCTAAATTAGCCTATAATCGAATCACATCTCAAGAACCTATCTCATTATTGTTATTCCTTGTTATTTGTTGTTGTTGTAGTTGATAATTTGAAACCAAAACCCCCAGTTATTTAACATTCGTGTCACCCCCTAATTTGAATTATGTTTTTATTCAATAATGTCTATTCATATGGCTGATTGGAACATATTCATGCTTTTCAATTGATTCTCAAACACGTACCACTCCATGTGGGGTTCTACCCCAACTCATTTAGTTGGGTTATATACTGACTAACAATCGTTGACGCTTAGAATTGGATTAAGTGTCTTTGATAACGTTATTCAATCAGTGGCTCTTTTAGGAAAAAAATCACGAATTTTGGACATTTGGTCAATACTTATTTTTTTTTTAAAGGTGGAATGGTCGAGAAGACCCGTCTACTTATCCTGATAAGTAGAAGGATCTCCTCGACCATTCCCCCTTCAACAAACAATAAATAAGTATTGACCAAATGTCCAAAATTCTTGATTTTGCCCTCTAAAAGAGCCACCTTGTACGAATAATAAATAAGTATTGACCAAATATCTAAATATCGTGATTTTTTTTTTCTAAAAGAGTCACCTTCTAAAAATAATAAATAAGTATATTGACCAAATATCATTTTTTTTTTCTAAACGCAATCCTATCTTATTAATTTCATCTTCTCAATTTAATTATCTATATATAGTCCTCGATATTTCAAGCCTCAAACCACATTACTTCTCAACTATTATTATTGAGTTTTCTTTACTTTAAGAGTATGTGAAAACATGATTGTTGAGATGAAGGAAAGATCAGTCTTTCGTAATGTTAGCTTCCGAATTGAACCTTCTAAAGGTGAAGCTAACTGTTACACCATTTATCAACCACACACGGTTAATACAAATCCTGCACAAGAACCAATTACTGATCGTCTTAACCATAAATACAAGGAGATGCTACATGGATGGCTAGCTTAAAAGAGACAACGTGAAAATTGAGTATTTGACATGGTAGATACAATTTTTTTATGATGTATATATTCTTTGAACCAGGATTAAGAGTTTGGGGTTGTAAATTTCCTTTATAACCGTTAATCTATTTTGTTAGGGGTTCACAAATTTATATATACATATATATATATATATATATTATCATGCTTCCGAATTGGGAATTTTATTTATCACTACCTATATCGTGAATCCTCCACTTAAAGAACTGAATTCAAATATCAATAACTATGCCAAGATCTTTTAGATGTGATGATTTCTTACTGAATTGAGATGTAGGGCATGAGGACGAACTTGTCCAACACTATGAATAACCTTAAATACCTAAAAGAACTATGTTTTTGAAGAAGAACTTGATTAGAAGCCTTGAAACTCTAGCTTGAAGAAGAACAATCAAGAAAACCTTTCTTGAGATTCTGAATTAGATTCTTGAAATCTCTATGGCCAAGAATTTGGATTTTCATTAGTGATTCATAATCTTATGGAAGAATTTGAGTTGGAAAGAATGGAATTATTGGATAAGGACTTACCTTGAAGAAGAATCTTGAAAAAGATTGAAAGAATCTTGAATGACAGTCTTCTACTTTGTTTTTTCCTTAGGGTTTTGCCATAGGGTTTGAGCGAGAAAGAGAATGTTAGATTAAGAGATGAAATTCTGGTTAGTTTGGGCCTTTCATTAGTCAAGAAATTCGTTTAGGGTTTTCTTAAAGGTAAAAGGACAAAAGGGACTCTTTTTAATGTTTTCTCGTCAGCTAATTCGTCAATGCACTGTATCAGGTTACTAAAATGGTCATAACTTTTTACTCGAAACTAGAATTGTTCCAAATTATTAGGTTATTAATTTGGAATGTTTATACAAATATTTTTGAAATAATATTTTTTTCACTTATCAGAAACTAGAAAATAAATATGAACCCTATTTATTTACCAACAAAACATTGTCCACTTTGTTATTTCCTCGAGAGAATGATTGTCAGTAAAAGTCAGCAATATGTCTTGATTACGTGGATTTGAAGAAATGTGAATATTGAATAAAATTATCTGCCATTTGAGGTTTGATTTCTGTCTATTTGTTATAGACAATTCATGTATTTTTCCACACTCCTTTTCAAATTGTTGAGATTTAGATTTGGCTTTGATGTTCAACGTAATCAACTCACACTATTTAGGTTCAAGTGCCAAATGATTGCGTGTAGTGATAACCCAACCAAGGGTTGAGATCGTTCCCACAGGGAGTGGTTTTGAGAATTATTAGAAAAATAAAATCAAGTTATAATTTGTCATAGCTATAAATATTAACGAAGAAAAACATACTAAATCTAAGGAATGACGCAAGCGTCAATTATCAATGGGGGTTTGTATTAATTAACAACTAAAAAGAGCAAAAATATAAGGGAACTAAATATGGAGACGGGATTCTTGTGATGTGATAGGAATAGGGGATAAACTAGACGATCGGGTACATGCTTTTGATAGTGAATTGTTGAACATTTGTGACTAGGCTAGACTATAGTGGGGGTAAATTCTCTCTCGAGCAACTTACCCTGAATCAACTCGATTTCTCTCAAACACCGAGTTGCCGCATTAAGCACATCCTCCGTCTTAGCCCATTCACTCTCTCTAGCTGAATGTCTGGGAGAAGGACTAGGGTTCACTCTCTCGAGCTGAACCCATGTCGACCCAATACCACCGACTATCAATTTAGTAGTCTTAGTTTTAGAACCTCTCTCTCGAGCAAGCCAAAAACACTAAGATGATATCGTATTTGCAACTACAATCCCATTAAGTTCATACAGAACTACTAAATGAAATCACATTTAAACAACAAATAAATCATCAACAAGCAAGACCCAACAGATAATTTAACCCATATTCACAAAATCACACCCCAATAATTGGGGTTTTAGCTAGACATGTAAAAGAGATAAAAAGTTATAGCAATATCAGTTTCCATCAATTGGGTATGAAAATTTAAGTCTTAAAATATGTCAAGAGTGAAGAATCTTTGAGACCCACGTCTAATTTCTTGGAGTTGAAACCCTTTGAATCTTCAAGGTCTTAGAACAAAGTCTCCAAAACCCTCTAAAACTTAAACTCTCCAAAAACTCTAAAATGCTTGAATAATAGAAGTGATATGATGCTAGAATTTTAAAACAAGTATCTACAGTGTATGGAAATTTTTGCTGCAGAGGACCATTCGGCGCAGTTAGTCGGGATCGTCGATACGCTCGGCGATCCGCCTTTTGGTCGATTTCATCGCCTTTCTTCTTTTGCCTTCAGCATTCTCGCATTTTGAGGCATTGGGCAATAGAAGTACTGCTTCGCGGAGCTGTTCGGTGATGTGCCGACTACTCCTTTTCATCCTGGAATTGACCTTCTCCTTTAGGGCTCAACATATTGGAACAAAAGGCAATCTTCAGGCTAATCGGCGACTCGCCAACAAGGCTCGGCGATCTTTAGGCCTTCATTTCTTTGTTCTTTTCATCCACCTTGTTCCTTCTTGCCAAGTAGTATCCATGCTTTGCCTCAAACTCCAAATACCTGAAACTTCAATATTTACATCAGATATTGAGACAAAATATGCATTTGAGGACACTTAATCTATCAAAAAATTTCCCTAAATGTGTCCAATTTGTGGACTCATCAACACCCCAAACTTAAACTTTTGCTTGTCCTCAAGTAAAACATCAAATTCACCAGTTTAAAAAGGATGTCTCAAACAGTGCTACACAAGACTCAATCATGAATGTACCCAAAAAGACTCAATCATGAATGTACCCAACAAGACTCAACTTACTCATGCAATGATCAATTGTATACTCGAAGATTCAAGTTGTGACACATCATTATCAAAGATTCTTAAGCTCACTATAGTTGCTTAAAATGCACTTTCGAGCTCAACAAAGGTATTCAAATGTCCTCACACAAAGAATGATTCGATATTCATACACAATGGTTTAATCAGTTAAAGTTCCGGAATCAAATGCAACGTTCACTCTCACAAAGAAGAACACAATGCATGATTTCACCCATAGGTTTGCCCGTATTTTCCAATCAATAGTTGTTTCAGCTCACTCAAGATCAAAAAGGTCTTTTCAAGGCTTGTAATGGGGCTGAGTGCAAAGGTATGGTCATTTAGGCTCAGTGACTTTCATCCTCATTAAATGTGGTGCTTTCAACATTTCCTTTCCTATTCTTTCATCATTTTCTTTTGTGCTCATAAGTCATCCCATTATTCACTTCCATGGATTGTTCGGAACCCCGTTTCTTTTGTACTTTATTCCACAACTTTTTCATTCTTTTTCTTTTTCTTTTTGTATGGACGGGTTCCATTTTTTTCAACACCATGGGTTAAAGGTGACTTTTCTTGCACTTCTTGACTTGCTTTCTCTTTTCACCACACACCCAACTTAGGCTTTTGGCCTAAGTTGGCTATTTGATCAATCACGAGGATTATAGGTAGCGGATTAAGAAAGGTCATTTTTTCATCAAGTTTCTTCCAAAGAAAGGTAAGGCCCAAGGGGTGTTCAAAAGAGGTTCACACAATCACAAGGTAGGGAACAAAAGAGGTATATGTCGAATTGGCTCACACTCTTCGAAGTTGCCTAAGATCATATCAAGAGATAGCCTTACTTAGTCGACCAGAATAACGGGGTAAATTCTAGGTGTTATCTTGCATGGTTCACAGTAAGCTCATCACATAAGGCATCGACACCAAAGTCAAACAAGACTCCACACTTTCGCTAGTGTGCAACGTTCATCACAAGAGAATTAGTTCTATAATTGCCTAGTCACAACGAGATGCAAAGAGTTCACATATTGACAATGTAACTTCAATTGGTCTCATCGTAGCTGCACATTCATCGCTATTGATCAAAACCGAGACTCAAATTTGCTAAAGAACAACCACATTCCACCCGTACAAGAGGTGGAAAAAATTTAAATTTTTTGAAAGGGTCAAAATCATTTACAATATAAAATAAAATGAGCCACAAGCTCAAACATCCACAAGAAGCAGTGTAAAACACAATTTTAAGCACAACGACCCAACTATATAAAGAAAACACGAACATCAATATTCACACAAAAGGTGGGCCTCACCCCACTACAAATAAAATATTTGTCCACAAATGCCAATAACATAATATCCATAATTTAATAATAAAGAAAGACAGAGAGGGAGGTAAAGAGGGAATCCTGTCAATGCACTCTCTCCATCTGTCTGGGCTTCAGTGCTCAGGGTCACCTCAAGCTTCTCGCTTTGATGCTGATTAATGAATTTTGAAATGCTAGGCGGCAAGGGACGCGAAAGTCCGAGCACAGATCAACAACAAGAACACTTAGAGACTTGCAAAAATGTAGAGCATAATATGCCGGTGTGAGTTTGGAAGAATGAAAATGCATAAGAGCGGGAGAGTTTTAACTTTAAATCCTTGGTCTCAAAGGTTGTCCAGTTCTCACCCAATCGGCGACATTAACCCGAGGTTCGCCAAACCAATCGGCGACACGCCAAGTGATCACTTACCTCGCCTAGTTTTACAGTTCTCTTAGTTGATGTGTGGATCCAAACGGCGGGCAAGATCGAGATCGCCGACATGATCTGTGAATTTCCAATGATTTCCTGGGCTGGCTGAGTTTTACAGACTCTATCTTGAAAGGGTCTTGAGTCTAACGACGGTCTGGGTCAGCGTCGCTGACCTTTTCGATGTTTCACCGACTGGACTTTAGCTCGCCAAACTGTACCTTTCAGACAATTCCCACACTCTGACCTACACAAATAGCACACCATTATTTTTAAACAAAAATAAAGCCATAAAGGATATTGGGTTGCCTCCCAAGCAACGCCTTAGTTAACGTTATGGCACGACACAAGTTAACACCTACTCCTCAACTTCGGAGTCAGCCATAGTGTCATTAGGCGACTCCTCACTGCTCTCTAAGAATAATTTTCCTATCTATTGATTTATCTGGGTGTCCTGTAGCTGATTAATTATGGAATTTGAACTTGTCGTTTGATTCAACATTTCGATGTTCTCTTTTATCTCTTTCAACACCTTATCTTGTTCATCGATCTTGTGTTGAATGAGTTATAAGACGTCTTCATTTTTCCCACTTTCCTACTTCTTTCCCTTTTCGGACTTGTGAAGGGGAAAGTGCTTGTCCTTTTTCGTGGACTGCTTTTCCAATTTCGTGACTTTCTTGGTTAAGAAATCTAGTTGAGTTAACATTGTAGCCCACTCTTGTTTTCTCTTTGTTTCCTCATTGGTCTTAACCATGTCGTCGATGAGTTTGGTAACTATTTCATAGGGTTGGTCTAGCAAGCAACCCTCAAAAAGTTGGTCAGCGATACTTATATTTTTGGGTACTAAACCCCTATAGAAGCACTGTAGTAGCACTTTATCAGGCATCTGATGATTTAGGCATGGGTGAAGTACTGCCTGGAATTTTAGCCACATCTCTTGGATGGTTTCACCCCCTACTTGCTTCAATGTAAGGAGATTGTCCCTACAGTTCAACAATTTCAGTAGAGGGTGATCCGTTTGAAACTTATAGCTTTCATTCTTACTCATTTTTCCCGAAATAGTCACACAACCAAGCAAAACAAAACTAAAATTTAAGTAAGTAGACTATGACTAAGAAGAACAAAAAATTTACTAAACTAAAAATTCTCAAATAACACCAATCCCCGGCAGCGGTGCCATTTTGATGTTCGAAGTAATCAACTGACACTATTTCGGTTCAAGTGCCAAACGATCGCGTGTAGTGATATAACCCTACCAAGAATTGGGATCATTCCCACAAGGAGTGGTTTTGAGAATTAGTAGAAAAATAAAATCAAGTTCTAATTAGTCATAGCTATAAATATTAACGAATAATAACATACTAAATTAAAGGAGTGACACAAGCGTCAATTATCAATGAGGGTTTATATTAATTAACAACTAAAAAGGGCAAAAAATATAAGGGAACTAAATATGGAGACATGATTCTTGGGATGTGATAGGAATACGGGATAAACTAGACTATCGGGTACTTTCTTTTGATAGTAAGTTGTTGAACATTTATGACTAGGCTAGACTATAGTGGGGTTAATTCTCTCTAGAGCAACTTACCCCAAATCAACTCGGTTTCTCTCAAACACCGAGTTGCCGCATTAAGCACAATCTCCGCCTGAGCCCATTCACTCTCTCTAGCTGAATGTCTGGGAGAAGGACTAGGGTTCACTCTCTCGAGCTGAACCTATGTCGACCCAATACCACCGGCTATCAATTTAGTAGTCTTAGTTTTACGACCTCTCTCTCGAGCAAACCAAAAACACTAAGATGAAATCGTATTTGCAACTACAATCCCATTAAGTTCATACACAACTACTAAATGAAATCACATTTAAACAAAAAATAAATCATCAGCAAGCAAGGCCCAATAGATAATTTAACCCATATTCACAAAATCACACCCCAAGAATTGGGGTTTTAGCTAGACATGTAAGAGAGATAAAAAGTTATAGCAATATCAGTTTCCATCATCTAGGTATGAAGATTTAAGTCTTAAAACACGTCAAGAGTGAAGAATCTACGAGACCCACGTCCAATTTCTTAGAGTGGAAACCCTTTGAATCTTCAAGGATTTAGAACAAAGTCTCCAGAACCCTCTAAAACATAGACTCTCCAAAAACTGTAAAAAGTTTGAATAATAGAAGTGATATGATGCCAGAAATTTAAAACAAGTCTTTATAGTGTTTGAAAATTTGTGCTGCGCAGGAACATTCGGTGCAGTTAGTCGGGATCGCCGATACGCTCGGCGATCCACTTTTTGGTCGATTTCATCGCCTTCCTGCTTTTTCCTTTAGCATTCTTGTATTTTGAGACATTGGGCGATAGAAGTACTGGTTCGCGGAACTGCTCGGTGATGCGCCGACTGCTTCTTTTCATCGCGGAATTGACCTTTTCCTTTTGGGCTCAGCATACTGGAACAAAAGGTGATCTCCAGGCCGATCGGCAACTCGCCAACAGGGTTCAACGATCTTCAGGCCTTCATTTCTTCGTTCTTTTTATCCGCCTTGTTCCTTCTTGCCAAGTAGTGTCCATGCTTTGCCTCAAACTCTAAATACCTGAAACTTAAGGATTTACATAAAATATTGAGACAAAATATGCATTTAAGGACACTAATTCTAACAAAATGTAGCCCTAAATGAGTCCAATATGTGGACTCATCAGGCATACAAAATTAAAATAAACAAAGTTTGATTGAATCTTACATATTGTAATCTAACAAATATAGAACGAGTAAGATCATGTATCCAAAAAAAACAAATCTTATTGATAGAACAAAATAAAAAGTAAATTCTGTCAAGAAATTCATCAAATACTTGGGTTCGGCCTAGTTCTGTAACTGAAGTTAGGAGTGTTGTGGGGCTTGCTAGCTACTATCGTCGATTTGTGAAGAACTTTGCTTCTATTGCCACGCATCTGACAATGTTGACCAAAAAGGTGGTACCATTTGAATAGACTGAAAAATGTGAGGAGAGCTTCCAAAAGCTTAAGAATATTTTGAGTACAACACCTATTCTAGCACTACCAGTTAAAGGTTAGGATTTCATTTTTTTTTGTAATGCTTCCCATTCGGGTTTGGGTGTTGTGTTAATGCAGGATAAGAATGTCATAGCTTATGCATCACGACAGTTGAAGGTGCACGAGAGAAATTACCCAACACATGATTTAGAGTTGGCAGCGATAGTGTTTGCTCTTAAGATATGGCGGCATTACCTCTACAGTGTCAAGTGTGAGGTGTTTACTAATCATCGTAGTCTACAACATGTGTTTACTGAAAATGATCTGAATTTGAGACATCAAAGGTGGATGGAGTTACTCAAAGACTATGATCTGACCATCCAGTATCATCCGAGCAAGGCTAATGTAGTGGCGGACGCACTAAGCCGAAAATCAGTGAGTGCGGATAGTTTAGCTTGCTTGAGTGTATCCAAGCGACCTTTGGCTAAGGAAATCCAAACCTTAGAATCTAAGTTCATGCTGTTAGACATCTCAGAAAAAAGGTGGGGTGTTAATAGCATTGAGGTTAGGGCCACCTTCATTGAGGAGATCAAGGCCAAACAGTTTGAGGATCAAAATTTGAATGAGCTTAGAAAGAAGACGGTGATTGGTAAGGCACAAGATATGATTCTTGATCTGGGGGGCGTGCTCAATATTAAAGTAAGAATTTGTGTTCCTAGAGTGGGCGACTTGATTCAGAGGTTATTGACAAAATCACATGGTTCGAGGTATTCCATTCATCCGGGTGTGACCAAGATGTACCGTGACTTGAAGTGACTCTATTAGATGCATGGTATGAAGAAAGATATAGCGGAGTTTGTGGCTAAGTATCAAAATTTTCAACAAGTGAATTATGAACATCAAAGGCCTGCAGGTTTGCTTCAGAGAATGCCAATTACAGAGTGGAAGTGGGAAAGGATAGCTATGGATTTTGTGGTTGGTCTTCCCAAGACTTTGGGAAAGTATGATTCTATTTGGGTAGTGGTTGAAAGATTGACTAAGTCAGCCCATTTTATTCCAGTCAGAATAGATTATAATGCTCATAAATTGGCTAAGGTTAATGTGAAAGAGATAGTGAGGTTGGACAGGGTTCCCCTTTCTATCATCTCAGACCGTGGTACGCAGTTCACCTGCAAGTTTTGGAGGAAATTACATGATGAATTGGGCACAACTCATTTTTAGTACAGCTTTCCACCCATAGACGGATGGACAATAATGAAGGACTATTCAAGTGTTAGAAGACATGTTGAGGGCATGTGTGATTGACTTTGGAGGACATTGGGAGAAGTTCCTACCTTTATGCGAGTTCTCTTATATATAATAATAGTTACCACTCCAGCATTGATATGGCACAATTTGAAGCACTGTATGGGAGGGGATGTAGATCACCCATGCAATGGTTTGAGGCTAGAGATGTGAAACATTTGGGGGTCGATTTAGTGAAGGATGCTCAAGATAAGGTAAGGAGTATTCAAGATAAGCTTTTAGTAACCCAAAGTAGACAAAAGAGGTGTGCAGACCATAAGGTAAGTTACATGGCATTTCAGTCTGGTGAGAAAGTTCTTCTAAAGGTATCACCATAAAAGGAGTAATGAGATTCGACAAGAAGGGTAAGCTTAGTCACCGATACATTGGACCATTTGAAATCCTTGACTGCGTAGGGCCAATGGCTTATAAATTGACTTTACCTTCTAACTTGCCGGGAATTCATCCGGTATTTCATGTGTCCATGTTGACGAGATATCATATTGACATGGATTACATCATAAAATGGGACTCAATTGTGTTAGACAAAGACCTTCAGTATGAGGAGGAGCCGATTGCAATTTTGGATCGTGATGTCCGGAAGCTGAGGACAAAAGAGATTTAGTCCATGAAAGTTCAATGGAAACAATGTCTAGTTGAGGAATCTACTGAGGACACCGAGAAGTACATGCGAGACAAGTATCCCCAGTTGTTCGTCGATTCAGGTACTACTCTATCCTTACTTTAGCCCATTTTTCCTAGTTTGTCACTCGGGGGTGAGTGAGGGGTAAATTGGTATCTATTGTTACGACTTGTTACCGTCGTTATAGAAAAGCTAAAAGGGACATATTTTGGGCCGGAAAACTTTTTGGTAGTAACTTTAAATTTCCCAACATAGTCAAGATTTGGATGAAATAAGAGTCAGTGAGGTCTAGGGAAATATGGTAACAAATGGGAGATCTAACTATGAATTTGATCAAATGAGTAGATAGCTAAGACGTTAAAGAACCTGTATGATTTTACGGAATTGAATTCTAGTGAGTAGAACTCCCAAAACTGACCTTAGCTTGAATGAGTATTTTCTGAGTGTCATGTGATGTATGTTGGTAATTACTTCAATTTAATGCATGCATGTAAGTGAATGTTGCATTATTGATCACACTAATCGTAAATGAGTATGAATGAATAATTGTATGCCATGAATCAACACTTGATTGTATGATTATGAGAATGTACATTGTGATTGTGATTGTGGCTAGTTGAATGGATCGTGTGTTACATTCCAACACACTAACTTGGATTGGATGCCATGTTCCGGAGCATATATGGGATCGGGTCTCACGTCTAATACACTAACTTGGATCGGGTACCACGTACCGGTAGACTAACAGTTTGGGTGTGGGTTCCATGAGAGGACCATTGACTTGTCATATTGATGTATTTTGAGAATGTCGAATTGTTTGTTGATACTGATAAGATAACTGATATTTTATATGTTCGGTATATGCCTGTTTTATTATGTTATGATATTTTGCATATTGGGATAGCCGCGTGATCCTACTAGTACATTGTGGTTGTGTACTGATACTGAACTTGCTCTTTCTTTTTTTGGTACAGAGCATCTTCAGGCGGCTACTGACATACCTTGTTTAGAAAACCAGTGATAAATCAAATTCAAGGGTGAGCCAGTTCTTCCAGGCTGCCATGAGTTCTCGTTATGCTTAATCCATTACAATTCAGACTTAGACTAGTATTTTAGATTTCCTTATGTTTAATTGGGTTGTACCCATTTCCTTTAGAGTTGTGATTCCTTGTTAAAGTTTTGGTACATTGACTTTCAGGTGTAGGGAATAATTTCCGCAATGTTTTGTTAGTCGTTGTTAGATCTTTTGTAGTTTGTGGGAATTCTATTTGACTCTTGAATTAAAACCTGCTTCCATATCTTTAAATGCCTAGTAATTGATTAAGTTGTGTAGTTCTTAGGTTAGCTGATTAGTATTAATGGTTCTCCCACCGAAGGGTTACTGTTGATGCCAATCATAACGGTCTGGGTCATGACAATATATAAAAAAATAATATCGGGGAAGTGGTTTGGGGAGGGGGGGGGGAGGGGCGGGAGGGGAAGGATTATAGAAAAAGAAGAATTAAAAAAATCCTAAATTTTCTTTCTTCTTTGAACCTTTGAACTATATATATAAATGGGATAAGGTGCAAGTAACCCCTAGACTATGACGAAATCTCAGAAATACACCTTAACTAACTAAGGTCATATTAGCCCCTTGAATCTTTTTTTTTTTTGTAATTTTGTATACCTTTTTGGCTTACGTGACATCCAAATATCTCCCACGTGCCTCAACTGCGTGGAGTCACAGGGTGTGCCACATAAGCCAAAACGTCACCCGATCCATGACCCTCACCATATCCAATGAGAAAACTGGATCCTCCATCACTACCTCCTCCTTCACCACCACGTCTACTGCAACCTCCACCACCATTTGCACCGAAGCCATGACCTCGCCACATCTAATGCCAAAACTAGATCCACCATCACTACCTCCTCGTCCTCCTTCACCACCACCACTGCCACCAATAAGGCCCCTTACAATTTGGCCAAATCCATCATTTTCACCCAATCCGTGACCCTCGTCAAATCCAAAGCCATCACCAAATCCCCTGTCACTACCTCCACCACTTCCGCCACCACCACCACCACCACCACCACAGCCGCCACCAAGACCTCCTATAATTTGGTTGAATTCATCGTTGAACTTAGGTAAATTGTGTAATAATGGATATATTGTAGGGAAGCTTCCTTGCTGAGGAAGTTTGCACTAGAACTCCCTAAACAACAATTAGCATCACCTCGCATCTAATCTTTGTAGAATCTAATGTCAGCACTGCACACAAAAATAACATAACTTCAATTAGTGGCAGAACTAGAAATTCTATTACTTCTAATGAGAGAATTCAAAAAAGAATGTTTGACTTGAAATTTGAATTGAGGCATAAACTAATTTTTAAATCACTTTTACTATGACACTATAAGTTCCCTTAATGTTAAGGGAAATTAACAATGTGTATATATACAAAACTATTTTATCTTATTTACTAAATATTATATCGCAACTAAAGAGATTCAATTAAACCCCTTCGAATAATTAGCTCCACTTTTAACAACCACAACAAGAAATGAAATTTTAAGTGACGGCTTTTTTTGGCAGCTCATGTAGCCACCAAAAAACAGTAAGAGTTTTTGCGACGAATGCGCCACAAAAAATATTGAAGTGAGCACTAGTCATTATTATGACTTCCGTTGTTAGCTTAAAATATATATGCATGGTTTAAAATTATGTAATACTATGTAACTCGTAAGAAGTTCTCCAAAAATATATTATTTTTAAAGTATCTAACATGCGCTTATTAGTATTTTTAGAAAAGTTCAAGCAACAAAAAATTGAAGAAGAATGTATCTTACTTTGCTATCGTGGCCTTTGTTTTGTGAGGATACATGCTCGCCATGAAAATGCTAAAATATTACTTAGAATTTTGTATTAATTAATATCTGAGATACTATGAAAAATCATAATATATAGGTAATGGCATGGTTAATGGCTATTAATTAGAAGTATAATTAATTAATCTATAAATATTTGCAAAATGTAAAAAAAAACAAAAAGAAAATTGAAGTGAATGTATACGTAGTTGAACATCAATAAAGAAATGGGAGATACTAAATTATGTCTTGCATTTTGATTATTTATTGGAAATATAAAAAAATAATACTTTCTCCGCTTCAAAATATTTGACGAAATTGCTATTTACACGTCCCATAATAAACATTAATTAGGAGGGTATTTGTCTTTGAGATTTCCATCATAGTTGTCACGCCCTGAGCCTACACCCTGGACATGGCCGGCACTCGAGAACCATTGCTGGCCCAATCGAACCCTTGGCCTAGCTTAACTCTCAGCGGAAGACTTACTCAAGTGAAATAGAATCACACAAACAACTCAACTAATAAGTAAAGTAGTTAACTCAAAATACTCAATTGAACATAAGTGTTCAACTCACAGTCTTTAAAACATTAACAAGGGAAACGAAAGAAAGACTCCTTAAATACTATTGTCTATCTATGAAGCCTCTAATACTATGAGGGATGTTGGGACAAGACCCTCGATCATCCTAACAACAGTAAAATAATGGAAATAAAAACTACAATAAAGATGTTGGGACAAGACCCTCACTTCAACTCAACCTCAACTCATGTATACTCAACTCAATGCAGTATAAAAACTACAATAAAGATGCAGTTTATATAAAGAATTTAAAATAGTAGATAACAACTCAATGTATTTAAAAATACAATAATAACTCATTATTTTATGTAAATATACCAATTAACTCAATTTGGGAGATTCTCTAACCGACAACAATCACTATGAGCTATGTGATGATACAACTTCTCACCCACGCTGCCAGAACTGTCTTTTCCCTTGCCAGGGTATAAGAAATCCTCAACTAAGTGGATCCACTAAGCTATGCTTAAAAAGTATGACCCTTTCTACCCACCTTGTCTACATGGTTTATGAGGACTCTGAGTTTTATGAACTCATTGCCATATCGGTGCTCAATACTACTTCCAAAAATATAGTAAGCTGATATGTTTAAAAAACTTTCGTCATCCTCGATCTTTGAGATTATTACTCAAAAGGTTCTCTAAAAAGATATTATACTCAAAAACTCCTTATGAGCTCATTTTGAAATTGATGTTTCCCCTCATTTTAAATGTAAAAACATTTACTCTTGAGAATACGTAGTTCCCATTTATTCATTTTGAAAAATGAAATTCTACTCTCCTCATCCTCAAACTCAAGTACTCAAGTCTTAAAACAAGTTTTAAAAGATTGTAAAAGACTTCTCAAAATGACTCGAAAGAACTCTCAAGACTTTACTCTTAACTCTTCCTTGAATTTGAATTATGAATTCAAGGGTTATGATTCATGATATGAAGGATCTCTCAATGATTAGATGTAGTTTAGAGTAGTTAGAATCACAAAGGAGTAAAGGTATACCTTCAAGGAATTCAGACAGGTCAAACGATAGAAGCAGGACGGGGCAGGCGACCTTGGCACATTGAGTGGTGCAAGCATTAGCCCATACACTTCAGAGGCGCAGTTTTGGCGCATTGCTGGCACGGCGCGCCAACCTCTGTCTAACACCCCATAAATTTTTTGAGCTAAGACTCGAACCATTCTTCATTGTGAGTAAGATTTTACCGAGGAATTTAGAATTTTTTTAAGTTTTAAGGTTGCCAGATGAAGCACCTTGAGTTCCAAAAAGAACTAAAGAAAATTCCTTCAAGTCATTCCTAGGTTCTTCTAAGTTTTGGATTCACTTCAAATGACCATAACTTTTTGCATAGGATGAGGTAAGAGACCTGTAGGATATCAAAAGAAAGATCTCTGAGTCCTCTTTCCAACACTACCGAGTTTTCTAATTTTGAGCTCGTATAAGTGAGATATGCCTTTTTGAAGTCGGGCTATCCAATTAAGGAGAGTTACCCGAAAATATGAAGGGGTATTTTTGTCTTTTCCTTACCCAATCAGCTTAAAACAAATTTTAGTAATATTTTGGGGACAAATCTGATTTTGGTCGGTTTTCATAAATCCAAATATGCTTATGGTTTTAGAAGAGAGTTCATTCAAGTCATTCCTAAGTTCTTTTATGTTTTGGCTTACCTTAAAATGACCATAACTTTTAGCACAAGATGAGTTAGGAATTCCATAAGATATCAAACGAAAGATCTCTGAGTCCTCTTTCCAACGCCACCATGTTTTTCTAATTTTCTACCTCGTATGAGGGAGATATTCCATTTTTATGACAGACTGTCCATTTAAGGAAAGTTACCCAAAAATAGGAGGGGTATTTTAGCCTTTTCCATACCCCCAGTTATTCTAAATGCGAATTACACCCAATTAAGGGTCTAAACTGGTTAGAATCAGTTTCATTCATCCCCAAAAGCATTTAGGGTTTTAGAGAGAAGATTCAAGAGGAGAAAGAGTTCAATGTTTCAAGCGTTCGTTCAAGAAATTCAAGATTTCGCCAAGAACCTAGTTCTCTGAGGTATGTAAGCTTCCATAGTGTTGGGTTTGTTCACCCGCACGCCAATCATAAGTTTCTTTTGCGATTATATCCATAAAGATTGAGCAATTTAAGTTCTTGATGAGTGTTCTTGAACTTTCATTCTAAATCTTGTTTTGTTGAGGTTTTGAGGAACTCTTGAGATGAAAGTTAGTGATTTTTACTATCCAATCATCAAGAAATCCTATATATCAAGTCATGTTCCTTGAATTCATAATTCAAATTCAAGGAAGGGTTAAGAGTAGAGCTAAGAGTCAAGTCTTTAGAGTTCTTACCAGTCTTTTGAGAAGGTCCCTTTGAGTCTTTTGAGGATTCTTCTACAATTTCTAATAACTTGTTTCTAGACTCAAGGGAGTGAGCATGAGAGTGAGGAGAATATATTCATGAGTCTACACTATCATCGAGAACCTTCATATCATGAATCATAACTCTTGACTTCATAATTGAAATTCAAGAAAGAGTAAGAGTAGAGTTCAAGAAAGTCTTCAAGTTCAATTGTGAATCCTTTGAGTCAATTATCGATTGGAGCTTCATTTTGGGGAAGTAACTATGAGAATGAGAAGAGTCATATACATGAGTGCCATATTGTTATGTAGACTCTTGAGTCGAGTCGTTCATCCCATAAATTTTGCATGAACTCCATAAATTGAGTATCTTTGAGAGGAGTAGTATCTTCAAGTTCTAAGTCTTGAGTATTGAGTTCCTAATCCTTTTGATATTATATTCCTAGTCATGGTACAACTACATGTTACACATGAAGGTCCTTGAGTTGAATAGTTCATGCCTATAATTCTGCATTAAATCCTATTTTAAGAAGTCATTCAAAAACCTTTTTAAAACATGTTTTAAGACTTCAGTAAATGAGTTTGAGGAAGAGTATAGATGAGCTCATTTTCTTTAAAATAATATATGAGAACTAAGTATTCCCAAGAGTAAGTGTTTTTACATTTAAGAAAAAAGTAAACATTATTTTCCAAAAGAGTTTTCATGAGCAGTTCTGAGTACCGTCTCTTTTAAGAGAAAGATTTTTGAGTGATAATCACAAAATAGAGAAAAAGTTATGTTTTTAAAAACATATGAGTTCGTATATTTTTTGAGTAGTATGGAGCACCGATATGGGGGAGAGTTCATACAACTTACAACCCCCATAAACCATGTAGAAAACGTGGGTAGAAAGGGTTATACTTTTTAGATGATTCCTTATTACTTTTTAGCATAGAGTAATTGATCAACTTAGTAGTAGGTTCTATACCCTGGCAAAGTATAGGACAGTTCTGGAAGCGTGGGCTAGACGTTGTATCATCACATAGCTCACTGTGATGGTTGTCGGTTAGAGAATCTCCCATAGAGTTATATTGTATTATATATATACAAGCCGAGTTATTATTGTATTCTTCAATATATTGAGTTGTTATCTGTTGTTTTAAAAGCTTTTCAAATATTGCATCTTTTCTTGTTGCTTTATCTTGAGTTGAGTATCTTATTATTGAGTTGAGCCCTATTTTCTCTGAGTTGAGTTGAACTATGTTTCAGTGAGTTTAGTTGAGTTGAGAAGAGGTAAGTATATATTTTTCTTTTCCATCAGTTCAAGCTTATGTTTATGCTTTAGAATTCTCCTTACATTCTCGTACATTCTATGTACTGATCCATTTTGCTGCATCATTTCATGATGCAGATACAAGTATTTAAGATCATGAACAGGCATTTCGTTGAGGTCGTGTGATATTCCAGTCAGCTTTGTTGAGCCTTCTTATATTCCGGAGGACTTCATCTTTACCTTATAGTTAGTAGTTTTGGAGATGTCGTGGTCTTGTCCCGAAATCCTTCTGTAATAGTAGAGTCTTCATAGATATACAAGGTTGGGTAGTTTTCAGTATGTATCTTCTTTTATTTGTTTATATAAACTCTGAGTTTATCTATTGAGTATTTTTTTAAAGATTATTGTAAAGATTTAGTATTTGAGTAATTGAATTTATTTCGGTTTTAAGCTTTTATATGCTTGAGTTAGTCTACCGCTTGTAGCTAGCCAGGATGAGGGTTCGCTTGGGAACCAGCAATGGTTCTCGAGTGTCGACCAAATCTAGGGTATAAGCTCGGGTCGTGACACTCTACGCAGAAAATCCGACTAATTTTGTTCTCTCGTTTACTGACCCTAATTCACCTAGAATCGAATGGTTTCTTCCAAACCCTTTTAGATTCGCTTACTCAACTTATTTATATGAAAATCTACTCAAAACCCCTCAAGAATAATGGTCATTAACAATATCCTCGCCTCAAGAACTCAACAAAACATCAAAATTCAAGAACGAAGAACAACACTTCAAGAACACTCATTAAGAACTTAAACTTCCCAATCTTTATGGATGAATTTGAATATGTAAATCATTATTGGCGTTTGGGTGAACGAACAAAACACTATGAAAACTTACATACCTAATTGGTGAAACAAATCCTCAATTAGGAAAAACTTTGATTGTTCTTCCTTTTCTCCTCTTTTCCTCTTCTTGAACTCCTCTCAAATCCCTAAGCGTATTTTAGGATTGTAAAACTTACCCAAATCAGATTTGACACCAATAATATCTAGTTGTATTACCTTAAAAGCATGAACTCCTAACTTGAATGTTAAATTATTATAATATCCCTAATTTAGGTTGTGACTTTTTCAATGAGTTGTGACTTTTCTAATAAGTTGTGACTTTTTTCGAAGGATTGTGATTTTTCGATGAGTTGTTACTTTTCCAAAGAGTTGTTACTTTTTCAATAAGTTGTGGTTTTTCCAAAGGGTTGTGACTTCTCGAAAAGGTCATGACTTATCAGATAAGACACTCAAGAAACACTTATTCATACTACCCTTTGTTGACTATAAATTGAGGGGCTTCCTCTCATTTTTCAACCACAATATTTTTTAATCTTCTTCTCTTCTTCTTCTTGCATTTTAAAAAATTTCGTGTGATCTATTTTCGTTGAGTGAGTTCAATGTTTAGCGGAATATGGGGTACCACTATTCTGATGAAGTAACTCGTTCTATCCTAAGATGGTTCATTCCATAACCTTGAGTACTTGAGAAAAATAATTTTGATAATATAATAATTATTTTTTTGCTTGATATATACATTAGTATATAATGTTCCAATATATGGAGTTAACATGATGTAGCCTAAATTTATTTATTTTTTTAACAATTTCTCTTGTGATGTAAATATATGCTTCTGAATATCTTTTTCCAAAATTATTTAACTTCTCAAGAGTTAGAGAATTGTAATAATTTGTGTTTTTGACTTTCAAGACAAAAGAATGACTTTATTTATCAATGGTACTTGTGTGATTAAGAATGTTAGGAAGTTCTCTTCAAAATAGTTATTACTATATAAACATTACCCTTTTGTTTTACTTATTTACTATTTCTGAATATTTCAGTATTTTAGACGAAAAAAGTTCATATGACTTGTAATAACACCATACTTTAAATTAAAGTATTATATATGCCACCAATGTATTATCAATTTAACAAGATCTTCTCACTTCAAAATTGTCACGACCCAGACCATCATGATTGACACCCACACTAACCCTCCGATGGTAGAACCATTTATACTAATTATCTAACCAACTTAATCAAAATACTAAGGCATTTAAGTTACGGAAGCAAGTTAAATGCTAAGGAAAGGAATAAGGAGTTTCCATAAACTCCAAACAATAGTCTAACAACTAAAACAAATGCGGAAGTAACACCTAGAACCTGAAAGTATGTACCAAAACTCTAACAAGATGCATAAGTCTAAACAAGAAGGGTTACAATCCCAAACTAATGTACTAACAACTAACTAGAAAGTCTAAGTCCGAAATATGGATATAAACATAAAGAGAACTCATGGCAGCCCGAAAGAACTAGCTCACCCTTGAGTTCGAAATGGTCACTGATCTTCTAAGTGAGGTCTGTCAATAGCCGCCTGAAGATACCCTGTACTCAACAACGAAAGAGCAAGTGCAGTATCAGTACACAACCAAAGTGTACTGGTAGGATCACACGACTATCCCACTAAGTGCAACATACATAAGCCAATACAACATAATAATAACATGCACACACCGAACATACAATATCATTATCATTTACGAACAACATACAATTTCACATTTCTCAAGATACACAATTATGTAAATTCATTGGTCCTCTCATGGAACACAAACCCAAGCAGTAAGTATACCGGAACGTGGTACCCGATCCAATGTTTATGCTGAAACGTGGCAATCGATCCCATATTTTTACTGAAACGTGGCAACCGATCAAAGTTAGTGTGTCGGATGCAACACCCGATCCATTCAACAAGTCACAATCACATTCATAAGTATATTCTCATAATCATACAATCATGTCATGATACATGGCATTCATCATTTATCTATCTCATTTACAAATAATGTGATCAATAATGCAACATTCGCATACATATATGTATTATAATGAAGCAAGAACAAATATATATCACACAATCATGCAAGCACTGTCACGCCCCAAACTCGAGAGGCACAACTGGCTCCTAATGCCAAAACTCAGGCCCGAGCCGACCCTACTGAACCATTTGCTACTAGCCCATGGTAGCCACACACAATCAAGAAATAAAACAAGTATATATCGGCTTAAAACTAAGCCATCGGTCGGGAAGGCCCCTGTCAACCAATCTATAAAAGAAACAGCTACTCCCAGGAGATCATATAAATAAATAGTCAACTAGCACAGAAGTCCTAATTGGGCCGTCGAGGCCACTATGATATCTATATCAAAACTAAAAGCAGGTATATATCTATACAATACATCAAACAGCTCACAAGCTTCCGCAAACCAACAACATAGGCCAGGATGGCCATAACGTAGCTATAAACCCCACACACTAGTCTGCAAGCCTCTAAGAGTAGTAAAGATTGGTGGGACAGGGCCCCAACCTACCCATAAAGATATATACAACAAAATGTAGCAAAATTCCCAACTCTGGCAGCTCCGGAGGAAGGGGGCTAGCCAACCGGATAAAAGTCAATCCTGCTGCTGAGGAAGTCTACTTAGTCGTCTGTCAGGACCTGCATGCATGAATGCAGTGCCCCCAAGGCCATGGGGCGTCAGTACAAAATAATGTATAGAGTATGAAAGGCAATAAACTATGATGAGGTATCCTGATATACTAGAATAATCTAATAAATAAATCAAGGCTAAGAGAAGTGTACTGACCTACTCCTAAATCTAAACTTATCAAAAATAATAAAACAACAACCTAACCAAGCCCGCATAAGCTCGGCAGGTACAAACAGCACACAAAACCACCTACTCAGGCCCCCATAAGCCCGGAAGGTGCCAATCAACCTATATACCCCTATCAGTAGTCCCCTAGCCCCGTAAGCAGTCACATAGCCCTCTTAGGCATTAATATAGCCCCTTAGGTAGCACATAGCTCATTTAGGCATCAACGTAGCTTATAGACACCTCATAGCCCTTTTAGGCAACAACATGGCCCTGTAGGAAGAACATAGCCTTCTTAGGCATCAATATAGCCGTATAGGCAACTCATAGCCCTGTTAGGCATCCATATAGCCCTGTAGGCAGAACATAGCCCTTCTAGGCATAGATCACATTCCTGCAGCTAACCACAATAGCCCCAACGACAATAATAACAATCCAACCACTAAAAGCGAGCAATTTAGTTATAAGCAACCTATACAAATAGCCTCTTAAGTCGTGTCCAACATAGGGACGCTACTAACTGAATAAGAATCCCGACAAGGGAGGATTATATCAACTCGAGCAGCCAACAATATATCAAGGATAACAACCCAAATACATTGCTTCTAAACTTTAAGGAAACATGTCGTAAGTAGGGAATAGCCTTAACATACCTTTCCAATGAACGCTCGAAAGACCGTAGTT
>JAJOOR010007064.1:0-47294 GCA_036250505.1 Solanum acaule | reverse complement strand
AATTAATTAATTTTTGTACCACTTATTTATTTTTATTTTTAAAAGATTGGGCTAAGTTATATTTTTATGAAATTTAATTAATTTAAGAAATATTTTTTTAAATTTCTTAATAGTATTATATGAAAGTTTAACTAATATAGAATGAGTAATAATATATTAATTTAGCATTTATTGTGAATATAATTAAATACAAATAGTGAATTAATTAATTTTTGTACCACTTATTTATTTTTATTTTTAAAAGATTGGGCTAAGTTATATTTTTATGAAATTTAATTAATTTAAGAAATATTTTTTAAAAAAGAAAATAATAGCATGATAATTAACTATTTAAATCACAATTAAGACTTTGCTTTAGTTAATAAAATTTACCATGCATCATGCTAGTATTACTTTAAGCATGCAAATACACAAAATAAGAAAATATGAGAAGGGAGGAATACAATTACTAACCTTATAAAATGAATCAAATTTTAAAATTCAGAATAAAAAACAATAACTAATAGTGAACATAAAATTAAATGAAACAAATGAAACAAACCCAAAATAAGACACATGAGACCAGAAGAATACATGTAAATGTAATTAATAATTATCTGAGCAATATTGTATCAAGCTTTTCTAACCAAAAACGAGACAGATTAAGTAACTTTTATTTTTCAAATCACTTGAATATCAAAAATTGACATTTCAATTAATTTTTTTCTTCTAAAAACTAACTATAAATTATATAATATTTAGAAACTTCTTACATTTATTGTATTCAATTATTTTTTTTAAATCAAAAGTTTTATCTATACTTCAAATTCAAATGGATAAATAAATTAACCTAACATTATTTACCTTCCCCTCGAGTAACCAAAACTCTTACTCAAAATCTCACTGGTTTCGCAAATCAAAACAGAGTTTACTAATATGAATTGTTTTTAACAAATTGATATATAATTTTATGTTTTCTTTAGATAAAAAACAAATAAGAATGTTCATGTAAAAAAAATTGAGTGATTATAGAATTGTGTTAAATTGGGATTTTTTTTTTCCATTTGATTATACTTCTAAAAATTTGTGTTAAAAATATTATTGAAGGTATAAAAATAGAGGAGATGCATTTGCAGCAATTAATCAATACATGGAAGACCTTGTCAAAATTACAAGAGGTATACAAAGCAATGCCAACAATAATCACGTGGACACTATGAAAGAGGAAAAACAACATTAAACATGGAGGAAACACTACTTTCAATGGAATGGTGAAAAAAGTACAAGATCTTGTCCAAAAGAGTGCATGCCCATGGATACATATGAAGAACAACTGGCGGCCGATAACATTCAAATTATCCTCAAAATCATAAAGAGAATAAGCGATCGTCGGCAATAAAACTACTCAACTAAGAGTTGGGGCCGAATCCCATAGAGAGTGATAGAGTGTAGAGAATTCGATCAAGAAATTGAGATGTAAATCAATTCGTTTGTAGCAGTTAAGAACAATGGGGGATGCTCCCACCAAATTTATGAAAAAGAACTTATATCAAGAGTTGCAATTAAACTGAAATGTTAGAAATTCAAACAATTAGGAAATAATCTAGAGGTGCGGGGATTGGAATTGATGCCACATATGGATAATTGTGTTTCTCAATAGTGTTAAACAATCACGGATAGGCTAGTCATTTTTAATGACACTAATCTTCTTTCGATCTAATAGTACCAATTCATAGAATATCATTTCAGTCTCATCTATATGAATTACAAATCAACCCATTACCTAATGGAATCTCTCTTTCGAGCAAATGTGAGCAAATAGATCCAACCCAAAATTCCCCTTTCATGCAAATCATAGACATCAAACCTAAAATTGCATGTATTAGACTAATTACCCACTCCAGTTGATCTCTTTCGAGCATAAATCAAAGATCAAAACTAGGATTAAGTTTGCAACTTTAACCTCATGCTAATTAGTCTAAATTCGTGTATGAACAATACTAAGAAAGAACAAAACACAATAGCTACTACATTAAATCAACACTCAATCCTATAATTGCACCCTTAGAATTGGGGTTTTAGTCACACATCACAAAAATTAAAGAAATTATGCATATCATGAAAGTAGTCATGGATGAGATGAAATTAAACAATTATAATCAACACCAACTTTAATTTCCACTTCAAGTTTTCAAATTCAAGAGTGAAAGTTAAAACCCCAAAAATAAGAATATATATCTCTAAAAACTCATACAAAGTTAGGATTTGAAATTCTATTCTAAAATATGATACATTTTCTCTCTCATTTGGGCTATTTATAGTTTCCTAAAATTTGGTCCAAAATTCACTGTGTAACCAATTCGGCGACGTTTATCGGGCTTGCCAAAACGATTCAGCGGATCGTTGTCTACTCGTTAGCTTGCCTTTCTCTTTCTTCAGGATTCAGGTGTTTGAATCTCAGTCAGTGAACTCGTTTGAGTCAGCCTTTCACCTTTTTTCGCCTTTTAAGCCTTCATATTTTATCCAAGTCATGTCACCTTCAGTGATGGTCATTCAGTTCCCCCATCTCTTTTGGTGAGTCACCGTTGTGCTCATTTGATTTCCGACCTGCTTTGAACATCTTGAATTGTGAGCACTATCACTTTAGGCGAGGTCAAGCCATTTGGGCTATCCGCCCTTCTGGTTAGGTGACTGCCAATGTGGAGTTTACACTTCTTTCCCTGTTTTGGTCATTCTTTCAAGTATTCATCATTGCCTTGTCCCTTAGCCTTCATAGCTACAAATCATTACAATATTATCAGAATAGACATAATTAGGCATGAAGGACACTAATTGTTGAACTAAAAAGGCATCAAATGATTGTAAATCTACCACTCATCAGCACCCCAACTTAAACTTTTGCTTATCCTCAAGTAAATCAAGAACACAATTAGTTCAACAAGGGTGTCTATAATAGTTTTCAACGACAGCTAATATGCAAGTGTCACTACAAGACTACTCTCAAGCAAATACAACACTCAATCATGATCAAGAAGCTTCAAATGATGACTAGTCGGAATCAATATATGATCAAGCTCACCAACACTTCTTTTCTCATGCAACACTATGTTTCAACAAATTCATTCAAGTGTCCTCACATGACAAACGATTCCATGCTTTTACAAAGCAAATTAATAACGAAGTTAGAAATCAATACAATTTTTACTCTCCGGAAGAAAAATACATGCAAGTTTCATCACATAGGTTTTCCCATATTTTTCAATCATTACACAATCTAGTTTATGTAAGATCTCAAATGTCTTTTAGTCTTGTAATGGGGTTGAGAATAAAGTATGGTCAATTTGGCTCAGAGACTTTACCTTTTCAAAGCATTATTGCAATCATATCCACCTCTTCTCAAATTCTTTCTATTCTTTTGACTTGGAGACTCAAACTTCAATTTGTCATTCAATATATTGGACACCATTTTTATTTCATCACACTCTTTTTTTATTTCAATTTTTGAATTTGTGCTCATCATTTTTTTATAAGGAGGGGTTCCTTCTTTTTCTAACACACTTCAAGGTTGAGTCTCACCTTCCTTTCTTTACCTTCCACTTGGTTTTCTTTCCTCATTTATTTCCACACCCCCAACTTAGGCTTTTGGCCTAAGTTGCCTATTCAAACAAGCCAATAATTCAAAAAGGATTTATGGGTGAGAATTTAGGGATAATATGGCTCAAGACTTTCCACAAGGTTGTTAACAAAAGGATTAGGCTCAAATGGTGTCAAAATGGTTGGACACCCTCACAAGGTAGTTACAAAAGTTATGGAAATTTGGGCTTTCTCTCAAAATATGTGTCTAATATCATTTCTTTCATTCACCAAAGATGGATTATCGGACTAACAAGGAAAATTGTAGGATTCAATAAGTAAGTCAAGTAAAATATCACCACATAAGGAACTTCAAACACAATCATTTAACACACCATGACAAGATTAAAGCTTACGTGTGATGTTCATTGGAAAAATCACATAAAAAAGCATCTAGTCAACACAAGATTCAAAACAATCATTCAAAAGTGCAGCCATCCCGATTTCTTTTTACAATGATTAGCAAAATGAATATTTCTCATCATAAGTACTATCCAAGACATCGATATTGAACACAATCGATCCTCGAACATTAACAATGAAAACACAAGCATTTCAAAAACTTCCAAAACTTTTGGGGTACGATAAATAAAGAGAGACAAAATGAACTAAATCATCAAACAACTATAATAAAGATAAAAATATCAAAATACTACAATTATCTAAAACTGAAGCTGAAAGTAACAAAATACAATCAAAAGAAGAATTTTGGAACAAGTGTCATCACCCCATCAAAAAAAATATCAACAATGTCCACAATGCAGAGTAAAATAAGTATGAAAGGAGAGATATAAAAGTCCCCCTTACAGTCTATGTCTGTAGAGTTCTCAGATCTGGAGTCTCAGAGGGGATAACATGGGCATCATTGCCCAGCAAGATCAGAACATATGGCAGCACAGTAGGCTAAACCGGGGCATAGTTCCCATCACATCTGAATGAGGTATAATGGGATCTGAAGACACCACACTAGTATCGACTGCGGAGGTCTCTACACGAGATCTCTCCAGCGTAGCCTGCATAGTGTCTTCTCAATATCCAGTAGCTTTGTCAGTGTCATAGAAATCCGCTACTCATCCTTTCTATGTATCTCCTCCTTATCAGTCTCCTCAAATAAATCATCATTAGCCTCATCCTCCACTCTCTCAGTATCATTCACAGTATCATCAACAATACCAGGTTCCTCAGCCATACTAGTATGAACCTCAGTACACAACATAGATGTAGGCACAGACTTAGGCGCATCGGGAAAAAGAACCTCACCCCATAGCATAGAAATGTCAATGGACCTCGGCTGGTCCACCTCAACCCTAAGGGTGGCAGTATCATCCCTCTTAGTAGACAAAGCATTGGAGCTACCCATGATATCATCTTTAGCCTTCATCTAGTCGTGATTATCTAACCTCTCACCATGTGACACTAGAGTGGCCTTGCACAGAGTCAATAGATCTCTCAATGGGGCCAAAGCAGCCTTAATAACCCTCCAAATTAGCTCAGGCATTTCACTCTCTACCCTAGACGCTCTCACATCTACAGACCGGGCAAGGTTTCCAATTTAGTATATTATGACCTAGGTCAATAGGGGTTGGGAGACAGGGGTAGTAGTAGTTGTGGAAGTAGAAGACCCATAAGTAGATCGGGATGTACCTGACAGTTCCACAAAAGGAGCGGACTAAGTGGCCTCGGCCTCAAGACCAGCGGGGTCTACAATGGGAGTGGTGTCTAGTGGTGGCGGCTTCCTCTGAGCCACATCATCCCTCAAGTAATCTGCCTCAATCCTCTAGACGTCATTGGAAGAGGCAGGGGTTATCCTACCATCAGTCCTCTCCAAAAAAAGAGCTTTCCCATCCTTACAGAACTGTGTGATCGGGATGGAGAATCGAAGAGAAGTCTACTCCTGACAAGCCCTCATAAGCATGTTTTCAACAATTAGCCCACCCACATTGATATCAGTTTGATCCATGATACTGCCAACTAGTACGGCCTTCAAAAGCTGCAGAATGGACTCATTTATGTATGGCATGATAGTGCTACTAATGAACCCGAACTAATATCTGGAGGCGACGTTCATATCCTTATTTTTGTATCCTCGCTCCCTCGACCATCGTTAGTGGGGAGATATCAGAGATAAGAGAAGCCAGCCAGCCACCCTTGTAGTGTCTCTAGGCCTTGATTTATTCGGAGTTTGTAATAACCATTATTGTCATCTTTTTTCCCAATATCTTATTTATCTTGCCTCTATGACATGGTACCATTTTTCCACGAACTTGGACTTCATCTAATGGTTTCCAGATTATTCCCTTTCTCTTCTTGGGCAAGGCTTCTACATAAGCCACATAGAACTTTCAAACCCATGACGAGACATTAGGAGGTCAAAGCTTTGTGAACCTCTCAAAACCATGAAACTTGATCATATCCCAGATGGCTGGGTAGTCACTTATTAACCCATCTGTGGAGAGTCGTCTCTTGTCAAGGATTATACATTCTCCGACTGCTTTGAGCATATTGAGATCCCTTGGAGCGATAATTAGGAGAACATATGAGGTCGGTGACTGAGATTGAACGTTCTGTGGCAGCTTGGACCTGATGTCAGTCTTCTTTCTCACAACTTCTTACTTTGATTGCATACTCACACGCGTAGAAGAGTGTGGAGTGGTATGTTTATGTTGAGATGCTATATAAGGCTCATTTATAAATATCCCCTTGTTTCTCTCAGGAGGAGGAGGAGGAGAGTCTCTCTCAGATTCTGTATCAGAAGCCACTACATGTTTTCCTCTTGCTTTGGCCATTTCCTACAAGGCACCATCATTAAAACACAAATTAGGTGAAGGTTAGTTGAAATCAAACACAAAAGAAACACAATTTAAAATTAGGTTCTAAGGCTCACCTACTAGGAACGTGATTTGCCTAATAGGTTAGGCGAGCTTAGGTGAGCTCGCTGAAGTTGACAGACCACAATTCAATTTAACTCAGGCATGAAGGGCAGAGTCATCTCTCACTCGGCGATTCACTGAATTGGTTTCGGCTAATTAAGACAAGTCTACCGAAAGTCACAACGCAAAACTAAAAGAAAGAAGCATTAATGGCGATGTCCACTCCCACTTGGCCATACACTGAGTGGTTTTCGGTGAGCTAAGTGTAACACCGCGGAACCTAGTAGGCTAAACTAGAGCTTGATGTGAGGGTTAGAGTCATAGATTTAACTTTCTATACTTAGAATGAAGGGTTTCGGGTTAAAACGTTAAGGTACGACCTCTTATATACTTATGTTGATGATTTATGCTAGCCATCATATTTAGTACATTATCATACTAACGCATACTCTTGCCTACGTTCTTATCAAATGTAGGGTTTGGCGATATTGAGTTCCATTCTCGTGGCTAGGTTTCTAGTAGAGCAAGGAGTTGAAGTCTTGGTGAGTCCTCATAGCATCGAGGATATGATCACCTTTCATTTATGTCTTTTCTGTTATGTTTTAGACTTTTGTATGGGCTGCGTCCCAACGATTTATTCAAGTTTTATTAGATGTTTTGAGACAAAGTGTTATAGACTTCCGCTTGTTTTATAAAGACTTCGATTGTATGGAAAAAGTTTTAAAATTTCTGCATCATTTCTATTTACTTTATGTTATGATATGCTAAGTGGCGTGTGTTAGTCCTTTCGGGGTCTAGTACGCCATGTTACATCTAGAGTGTACCCCTGGGTCGTGACAAACTTGATAATTAGAGCACAAGGTTTAGAATGATTCTAGGATTGTCTCAAAACCACGTCTAGTAGAGTCTTGTTCATAAGTGTGAAGTGCGCCACATTTATGAATGGGAACCTATTAGATGATTAGGAAACTTCACTTCTTAATTCTCTAAGTTGTACCATAGAGTTTAGCTCTATTAGGTCTTTCTCCTAATTTGTGCCCTATGGTTTTCAGGATATGACGACCACAAGGGCAAATGCTAGAAAGAATGAGGAAGACATGGTGGATCAAGAGGTTCCTCCCCAAGCTCCTCCTCAAGCTCCAATTGATACTTTAGTTGAAAATGTTACTCATGCGAAGTTTAGGGTGGCTATTCAACTTTTGTCTCAAGCTATGATGACACAAGTTAATAGGGAGAAAAAGAGGTCAAGAATGGATGATGATAAATCCTTTTATGATGGGTCCAATGGACATGGTCGTTCTAGGAACCAACAAAGGTTTTCTGGACAAGGTTCCTCTAATGCTCCTAAGTATAAGGAAGAAAGGGTGTCTAACCCTAAGCCACCCAGAATTAGTGATGAGTCCATATGACCTAATTGTGCTAGTTGTGGAAAGAGACATGAGGCTAGATGTTTAGCCGGCAAGGAGGGTTGTTTTAGTTGTGGTGAAAGTGGTCACAAATGAGGAATTACCCTAAGGCAAAGGCTAAAGAAAGAGAGAATGATCTTAAGTTCAACCAAGAGAGGGTGTCTAACCCTAAGCCTCAAAGAGATGGTAGTGGGGTTCTATTACCAGGGTGTAGTGAGTGTGATAGAAGGCATGAGGGTGAATGCTTAGCGGGTTCCAATGTTTGTTTTGGCTGTGGCAAGCTAGGCCACAAGATAAGGCATTGTGCTACAGTTGCTAGAAATAAGGGAGATAGTCATCGTAGATTTCAACCCTACCCTTCATCCGGTCTAATTGGTTTAGGTGCGAGTGCCCCCAAGAAAAACTGGTTTTATGTACTTCAAGCTAGAGGTGAAGACGAGTGTGCTCCCGATGTGGATCCCGGTATATTGATAGCTTCTTAATTAATGTTTGTGATTGCTAGATCTTTTATATTATCTTTATGATGGATGTGAAGGCTTAGTGATGTATTGATCCGACCTTAGTTGAATTGAAATAAGTGGTGCTTTAGAAAGTCCGTCTAGGCTTGCTCCCAAGGGGGAGATGGTGTGCCTAGATAGCAAGGTTGTTGAGTGTTCTTAATGTGCATGGCTTGGTCTATGTGTGAAGTCATATGAGTTTTAGATATCTCCATGATTTTCTTATATGATGCATATTCATGAAAGCTTATGTTTTGAAAGAAAATGAGTTTTATATTATTGACTTTCCTCATGTTGTTGTGCTTTGGGTATGAGTTGCCTATTTGACTTCATGAGATGAATCGTCGAACATGTCTTGATATGCTTTTTGATAGTAAATTGCATTTAGACTCCATGATAATTGTTGAGCATTTATTTAAGCTTGGAGAAGGAAAATCCTCCTAAGAACATGAGAAATGTTGAAATTTCATGCATAATGGGTTGATTAGATGTAGTTCCTACTTCCTTATGATGCATTGATATGTTTAAGTTTGAGTTGATGTTTCCTCCTTTGAATTGTGCATTGTTTTTTATGTTGCATGCATGATGGGTTGCTCGTCTTGAGTCTTTAATTCTGTAAGGTGCCTAGAGTGTCATTCGAAGACGAATGTTCCCAAGGGAGAGATATTGTAACACCCCAAAAAATAGTAGGCTAAACTAGAGCTTAACGTGAGGGTTAGAGTCGTAGATTTAACTTCCCGTACTTAGAATGAAGGGTTCCAGGTTAGAACGTCAAGGTAGGACCTCCCCAAAGACCCTAAATCTTCCCAAAAATAGTCCACCCATGAAAAAGACCCATGCCTCGTAGGATGGTCCACGCCCCGTGGGTGAGGGGTCGTGGTCAGGGTCCCAAAAGTAGAGTGATATGCTCAAATTACACCTCCTTAAAGAAGTATAAGTGATCATTCTCAAATAAGAACCCAACTTGTAGGTTGGGGTCGATCCCACAAGGAATATGGTTCAGACTTAAACTTAATAATTATTCATATGTTGTTAATTGTTCATGGTTCCCACAACCCTAGTTGTGGATTTAGCTACTCATGTTTGTAAGATCACAATTCATATTTGAGTAAAGAGAATTCATGAACTTACAAGTTAAATTGCTGAAAACCCGAATCTTCAATTGAAATTCAAAGGCAAAATCTAATAAAACGAAATCCAGAAATCAAATTGCTAAAGTTTGCAACTCAATTCCACAAAACACCAAGAACTAAGAGTATTACAATAATGTCTAACCTCAAAAAACGAGGTTTATAACTCCTATTTATAGAAAACAATTCCTAAAATAAAAGAGAAACAAAATAAGGAAATAAACTTCTGGAACGCGGCATCAATCGATGACTCGACCTACGGACCGTGGGTCGACCTATGGTCCGTAGGTCCCTTTCCGTGGCTCCACACATAGGATCTTTCATCAGGTACTGGAACTTCAATTCTCTGAATCCATTCGACGGATGTGCAGGACGGCCCGTGGGTCGACCTACGGTCTATCAGTTGCTCTGTAGTTCCACACTTAGTCAGAATTCCCTGATGCTCCATCTACGCCTGCCCATCGACGGACCGTCAAAGGACCTACGGTCCGTGGGTGGCTCCTTCTGCATAATTTCAGCTCTCATCTCAATCAACCGTGTACAAGCCTATTTCCTGCAAACATAACACATAAAACATTATTTCTAATACAATATGGCCCTAGACACACATAACTCCTAAGTAAAATGTATCAAAAATACCGTAAACTCATGATATATCATAGAGTTGCAGACGACCACCCATGGAAGACCAGCACGCCCTGTGTGTCCACCCACAGCTCGTGTGTGTGGTCTCGTGGGTGAGGCAGTGATGGTCAATTAGGCGGTTAAGTAAGGACATGATGGAACTTTTCAGAATTAATTAAGGGTTAAATGGTGTCATTTTAACCTTACTTAGACCACATATATAAAGACTTTAGACCCTTAATTAAGTCATTCCAAATAATTCTCTCAACTCACCAAAAAGAAACCCAATTCCCTCTAAAAAATTCTCTCTCTAGAAGAAGAGGGAGGATGAGGAGAAGGAGGAGAAAGAGGAGGAGGAGAAGAAGGAGAAGAAGGAGGAGAAGGAGGAGAAGATGAAGAAGAAGGAGGAGGAGGAGGAGGAGGGGTAGGAGGAGGAGGAGAAGAAGAAGCAGAAGAATGAGAAGAAGAAGAAGAAAAAGAGGGTCAAGCTAGGTCAAGACTCCACTGTTTCAAGCTTGCTAGGCTTTGTAGTCAAGGTATAATGGCTTATTTATTCATGGATCCATGAAGCCACCATGTTTCCCCCATTGTGAAGATGAATCCCCAATTCTAGTTAGGGTTCCTTCCCATATTGTGGGTATTGTTATATATTGATCCAATTGAGTGGATAATGGTTTGTTATGATTGTTTATGATGTAATTGCATGAATTTAGTATGATTATACATGTATTCTTGATTAATCTAAGATTGTAGGGTGATATTGATATAGTTTGGTTTTATGCCATGAAAGAGGAAATTGAGGGCTTAGATGTGACCTTCTAAGATTGATGAACTACTTTATGAATTATTTGTGATTAGAACACCTAAATATGAATTGCTTAAAAGTAAAGCTTGTAGACATGAATTGAATTAGATCAAGGTATATATGATAGATCATGACTAGTAATGATTGAGATTGAGCCTTTTGGTGGGTGAATTATGACTAAAATTGCTTAAGAATGAAGCTTGTGACTAGAATGTCTTGTGATCTAGATATGTATGATGATTGTAAGGAATAAAATCTTTGAGAGTAGGGCTTGTAGTTGTGAATGTTGATCACTGGGGCTTTGAAAGTAAAGCTAATATGATTAATTAAGAATGGCAAGGCTTTGAGAGTGAAGTCTATATGATAATGGTAGACTATTAGGTAGAGTTGTTGTGAAAGAATCTTACCCACCTAATCTACCTCATGAATGTTTGAATGCATGAAGTAATAGAATCACATACATTAGGACGATTTCCATGTCTAGTGCTTGAACATTAAGTGTGATGATTGAAAGTAAGTTTTGAACCTCAAGGAGGTGTATGAGTTTATGCTTGTAGTAATTGAACTACTTGAATTATGATTATATCCATGTCTAAGGTAGTCATTCTAGATGTGTTGATTTTATATGAGCATTGACCTTGAAAGGGAAATAGATATGATATTATGCATGTTTTTATTAAGGTTATGTACCTACTTTAAGAACACTTTGAGAGTAAAGTGAATATGCTCATGATCTAGTTGTTGTGTTGTTGAAAGTTATTCTTATACACACACTTATGTATGAATATGATATGATGTGAAAGGTTTTCTCACAATATGATTATTCTAAGGTTGAAAGGCTTTCTCACCTATTTGAATCTATGAGCTATGTTATGAATAATGTTGCACCGAATGTCAAGACATTCCTTCCATGAGTATGAGTTAAGTCAAGACTTAATAAGTACTCAGTGGGAATAATGCTTAGCACCGAGTGGATATTCTTATGAGATGGGAGCCTTGACGTTAGTAGAGGTCGGGTTCCTAGAAGTAATCCCTTGAGATGGAAGCCCTCACATTAGTAGAGGCCGAGTTTCTAGAAGCAATCTCTTTGGATGGAAGCCCTCACGATAGAAGAGGTTATGTTTCTAAAAGAAGTCTCTTGGGATGGAAGACCTCACAATAGTCGAGGCTAGATTTCTAGTAGCAATCTTCTTATCCCATAAACTACGTGCTCCCATAGGTTACTTAGCTAATGGATCCACCTAAGCTAAGAGTATGGTTCTACCTTAGGCAAGTAAGACAACCCCTTTTCGGTGTAGGGTAGACACCGAATTCCATGTTAAGCTCACATGGTCTTTGTCGATTAAGGCTTATTCCCACTATGATAGTATGAACAAGAATATGAATTATGAATTATGGTTACTCAAGAAGCTTTACTTAGCAAGAGTGAGATTTATGTGGTCTTATTCATGCATTGCATAAGTATGCTTTGAGGATTGTTATGATATGTTCTTTTTATGTATGATGATCTATGTAATGAACATGCTATGATGTATGCCTGTTGACACCCAATTTTGACCGATCTATAACCCTTTCGAAAGTGCTATTCGATTAAATACGTATTTTTAAAAATATTTCAAGTTTAAAATTTTAATCGATTTTGTCTAAAAATTATATATTTTAATATGCATGATTTTTAATAATTATTGTAGTTATTAAATTATTATTAGATTATTATATTTATTGATAGTTAAACTCGAAATAATTATTTTACTTATTTATTCAAAAAATTTAAAACTTAGGTGTTTAATTTATATGAGAATATTACAATATGTGTAGTATTATATTAATTGAATAACACTTGTCTAATTCTTCCCGTAAATCATTTAAATCATAGCTCAATCTATCCAATTTATTTCAATTCTAGCCCTCTATCTATTGAATTCTATTTCACTTTTAGCCTCTTATTTCAATATAGTTGCAATTTCAGCCCTTTTGGTCATTGGAATTATAACCATTTTGTTTCAATTTCAGATTTTAATTCAATCCTTAAGACCCTTGATTCATTCTCATCCGTCCATTAAAATTCATCAACTCCAAGACTCAATCTTCGCCGCTCGCTTCAATCAAATCAACGGGTCATGATTTATCTACCCTTATTGCCTATTTTAAGACTACCAAAAGACCAAACCGCAAAAAAATTCTCGTTCTTCCTCTTCTCCTCTTAGAGCTCCGTAGCTCTCTCTCTCTCTCTCTCCCTCTCTTCTCGCTGCTACAGCCGGCAAAATGGCATAGCCAGGCGAGGCCACCGGCAAGGAAGACAACCTCCAACCGGCGAGGCGCATGCCAGCAAGCAGATTTCATCAAAAATATTTTTCTTGCAAATCTCAATATTGGGGCAGATTTTTTGAGATCATCTCAAAAGTTTCATCAGAATATTATTAGCTTGCAAGTAACTAGACAAGAATGACTATTGAGAAGACTTCAATAATCCCCATTCTCTTATGAATCATGAGACGGGTAGAATCTTTGAGAAGATCTCAAAAATTCAAGAGAAGCAACTTTTGGTCTGCAAAAGAAGCATTAGAAAGTCTAAAGTTTTACACTGGGCAGAAAATTTTGAGGAGACCTTAAAATTTCAGGCAACATCACAAAGATCGACCTTCGAGCAGACATCAAAGGAGCATACTAGGTCAAATTAAGGATACAGATCAACCTCCCCTCTTATAAACTCACTTTGTTTCTTTGAATGCAGAAAAGACAGGTACATATCGCTGAGGGATCAAGTTACCGTTATATTAAGCCTCACAAATCGCCAGTCAAAGGCACATTGTCCTGCCAATATGACGAAGGGGCAAGCTACGTTATTCAGAGCCCAGAAAACGCCAATAAATGGTACCGGGTCCTTCCAATAAGATTAAAGGTCAAGCTACATTATTCCGAGCCCAAAAATCGCCAACAAATGAAACATTATCCTTCCAACAATGTGAAGGACCAAGCTACTTTATATTGAGCCCGACAATCATTGATCAATGGCACCATGTCCTTCCAATAGGAAAAATGATCAAGCTACATAATTCTGAGCTGGAAAATCTCCATTCAACGGCACCCTCTCCTTACAATAGGACGAAGGGTCAAAGCTACAATATTTCGAGCTCAAAATTTTTCAACAAATGGCTCTCGATCCTTCCAATAAGGTGAAGGTCTATTCCCTCAATCAACTATTATGCATGTGCCTAGTATTGCATTGAGCCTGAGAACTGCATTAAGCTCGGGATTGCATTGTGCCCGAAGATTACATGTGATCGATATTGCATTGAGCCCGAAGATTGCATGTGCCTGAAAATTGCATTGATCCCGATACTGCATTGAGCCCGAAGATTGCATTGTGCTTGAAGATTGCATGTGCCCGATATTACATTTGAGCTCGATATTGCATTGTGCTCGATATTACATTTGTGCTCGAGATTACATTGAGCCCGAAGATCGCATGAGCTCGAGATTGCATTGTGCCCGAGAATTGCATGAGCCCGAGATTGCATGTGCTCGAGAATTACATTGTGCCCGAAACTTGCATGAGTCCGAGATTGCATTATGCCCGAGAATTGCATGTTCCTGAGATCACATTATGCCTAAGAATTGCATTGAGCCCGAGATTGCATTGTATTCGAAGATTGCATTGTGCCCGAAGATTGCATGTGCCCGGTATTGCATGAGCCCGAGATTGCATTGTGCCCGAAGACTGCATGTGCCCGAATACATCTATACAGAGTAACTATCGAATCAAGCCACAAGATGCTCGAATTACATCCAAACATATACATTCTTTTTACTCATCATTTATATTCTGAAGGCGTCATCGTCCAAATGCATCATCTTTCATGGCCTGCGAACATCATTTCATAGCCTAAGGATTTAATTTCTGTCTATCATGATTCGAAGGTGTCATAGTCTAAGGGCATCATTTTCACGGTCCACAAACAACATTTTCATGACCTGAGGATTTAATTTTGCTTATCATGGCCCTAGACATCATCTTCATAGTCTTAAGGCAAAATTCATGGTCGATATGAGAAATTGCATCATGTATACATTTACCGTTCATTTGATATATCTGCTCTAATCACTTCATTTAGTTATTTCACAAGCTACAGATTTGCAGAGATGTATTGCAGGCGAGACCAGTCACCCCCTCAACTATGATTATCATGTTTATTTATCTATCACAATGAAGACCCTATCAAATCTTTGCTACTTGTATTACCGCTTCTCATCCGATCCTTTGCTTGTATCGAAAATCACTCTATCATGCCATTCTCGCTACTCTAATCTTATCCATTCAAGTCGATATCGTTCCCGTCTGCATGCCTTACCAATACTTCAAGTTTTAGGAGATTTGTTTGTTCCTAAATCTAGAACTACACACGGCCTGATTCTCGTATAACCAGAGATATGTAGGCAACTTAATACCAAAGTCTCAGTCGTACCCCTTTCCAACTCTATATCATTTCAATTGATCCCACTAACATTTTTCATCGGTCGGACAAAATCGGCTACTAAGTCAACGTTGGTTGCCCGACAATTCATCCTTCATTCTCAAGTAACCAAGGGGCAGCTGTTAACACCCAATTTTGACCGACCTATACCCCTTTCGGAAGGGCTATTCAATTAAATACGTATTTTTAAAACATATTTTGAGTTTAAAATTTTAATCGATTTTGTCTAAAAATTATATATTTTAATATGCATGATTTTTAAAAATTATTGTAGTTATTAAATTATTATTAGATTATTATATTTATCGATAGTTAAACTCGAAATAATTATTTTACTTATTTATTCAAATGTTTTAAAACTTAGGTGTTTAATTTATATGAAAATATTACAATATGTGTAGTATTATATTAATTGAATATCACTTCTCTAATTCTTCCCTTAAATCATTTAAATCATAGCCCAATCTATCAAATTTATTTCAATTCTCGCCCTCTCTCTATTGAATTATATTTCAATTTTAGCCTCTTTATTTCAATAGAGTTGCAATTTTAGCCCTTTGGTCATTGCAAGTATAACCAATTTGTTCCAATTTCAGATTTTAATTCAATCCTTAAGACCCTTGATTCAATCTCATCTGCCCATTATAATTCATCAACTCCAAGACTCAATCTTAGCCGCTCGTTTCAATCAAATTAAGGGTCCTGATTCATCTACCCTTATTGCCTATTTTAAGACTAGTAAATGATCAACCCCTAAAAAAATTTCTCATTCTTTCTCTTTCTCCTCCTATTGCGCCACAACTCTCTCTCTCTCTCTCCCTCTCTTATCATTGCTACAGCCGGCAAAATGGCACAGCCTGGCAAGGCCATCGGCGAGGAAGACAACCTCCAACCGGTGAGGTGCGCACCAGCAAGCAGTCAGCGCAGGCAGCTGCTCCGGGAATCAGCGAGCAGCCGCAGAGCAGCAGCAGTGGCGAGGCAACAGCCTCACGAGCAACCAGGCTATCCCGGCGAAACAACAACTCCGGCGACCTCCCCCCTCCCCACTGCCTTCTCTTCCCGTTCATCTGCTCCTCTCGTTTCTCCTTTTCCCAGTGAACAGCCGCGAACCACCAGTGGCCGAAGAGGGAGATCGGTGGTCGTGCTCTTCTCCTTCCGCTGCCCCCTATCTTCTCTTCTCTCCTATTTTCCGGCAACCACAACAACATCATGCAGCGAGTTCCAGGAAAGGTTCAAGGTTTTAGGGATCGATTAAAGACGGCTCTCAACAGATCCGTCCCGTTACAGTCTCTTGTTTTACCATTACTTCACTTGTTTATCTTGTGATTCATATATTCTTGCTAACATTGTTTATTTACTGTTTATGCTTGTTATAGTTTTGTGAGGTTTAAATGATATGCAAATCGCAATTTTCAACTTGTAAATGTTGAATGCTCGTTAATATTTAGCACTTATCATGTTTCTAATTGATTTTTCGCTCGACTAAATTAGAATGATCTGGCTATTAAGTTACTCTTTCCGTTTCATTTTTTTCGTTTCATTTTGTGTGAGGTAGTTTGACTCGGTACGCAGTTTGAAAAAGAAAGAAAGATTTTTAAAACTTGTGGTCTAAAATAAATGATAGAAATTTGTGTGGTTCTAAATCATTTCATTAAAGATAAAATAGATATTTTATAATCAAATTATTACTTAATATAGATATGTGTCATTTTTTTTTGACTGATTAAAACGAAAAGTAAATCACATAAATTGGGCTTTGATGGGTTCTACTTTGCTTCATATATAATAATTTTAGCATGCTATTTGATTCTCGGTACCTTATTTGATTTAGCAGGATTACTGTTTGTTCTAGTTATGATAAAATCCGTCAATGTTGATTTCCGTATCTTTTCCTCAAATTTTGATTCCCAACAGTAATATTGCCTATTTGTTGTAGCAACTAGGAAATCCTCTTCCTTAATTGTTAATTGCCCTTAATTAGTGGTACTTGTTGATAGCAATAATTGATAAAGTAATTCTTCCATTTTTTAAAATAATTTCTAAGTCATTTTATTGTTTTTAGTCAATATATTTTCTCTGGGATGTAAAACTTTTTATTTAAACCTGCCAGTAAATTAATATATTTGTGGATCCCATATATTTCCTGTCATTTCTGCTCATTTGTCTGATTATGTTAAATTGTATTATAATGTGTGAATATCGCTTTGGCATGTAATTATATCCGACTTTAAATAATTGTTTGTCTGCTTGTCAATGAATTTATTTTTGAAAATGGATCTTGCTTGCCTTAATTATATGGACAGATTCGTGCTTAATTATTTGTTTAAGGTAAGAGAATCATGTTGACTGATTTGACTCTCCTAGTTAAAAAAAGAATTATTATAATTGACTCCTTAATTATTTCTTTTCCATTATTATGTGTCCTCTCATATGCTATATAAAGTGACCTCTCCTTTCATTACTTTAGACACCTTACACACTTGAATACTTGAAAGAAATTATATATTACTCTCTACTCTCAAAAGAATTAAAATTTTGGTAAAACTTTAAAGTTCCTCTCTATTAGGTTTTAAGTTTGTCTTCACTACTGATATCTCTTTTCTGCTTAATTGATTAGTGTTCTTTATTTAGCATTTATATTACTCTTGCATTCATATATTTTATGTAAGCTTATAATGATAAAGAAAGCATCCGGGTCAGTTCTCTTTTCCTTTTCTATGTGTGATTGTATATGTGCTTAATTCGTTGCTTAAATAAATGTATGTATGTCTTGTTCTTCCTGGGTATATAAAATAGACATTATTGTGTGTTATATTTGTAGTGTATTGCTTTCTTGCATTTAGCAAGGTGTGGAGCATTGATTGCTAGTTTGAAGAGTCGCCATGGGAGGGAAACACTAGACGAGCTGAATTTGGTTAATTGGTGTTTTGTATATTATTTAATTTCTATTGTTGTCTTGTAATATTTTGTATAACTCTAACTCTTAACTCTATCATATATAGAATTAGGGGTGTACAAAATCGAACCGAAAATAGAATTAAATTGCAAATCGAGTCAAACCAAAAAAAAATCCGACTAGTGGTTGGTTTGACTTGGTTTGGTATTGGAAAAAAAACTCGACTATATTTGGGTTGGTTTAGTTTTAACTAAAAAAACCAATTCGAGATCAAATCAACCCGACATTATATATGTATTTAAAATTTTATTTTATACATAAAAATATTTACTTTGATATAATTTTAAAATATTTCTTATACTATTTCATAGTTTTTATCTTTTAATATATTATTTCAAGTTTGAAACTTAGAATTCGGAATGGTCCAATAAAGATTATAGTTCATGGATGTTGATAATTATAATAAAACTTAAATCAAAATCAAATTAATACTAATGCAAAAAGAAAATCAATTCAACACTAAGAATTACAATAATATTGAATATTTGTTTTTTAGTATTACATTGGTTTAGACAATTAAAATACATAATCTAATTTTAATTTTCCAGTAATGTAACTAATACTTATTAAACTTATTTTAGCATGATTTAGTACTTTTAAATTATGATCATTTTTATTATGACTTTGCAACATTTATTTTATATAATTATTTCATTATTATTTTTTATTGAATATTTTAGTGTCATCAGTACTCATCTCATATTTTGTGTTATTTTCTTAAGAAACACCCTAGATAATTGTATTTTGGTTGGACTAAAGAAATATTTGGAGCACAAGTTAATTATATGTTTGTATGCAAACTTTTTCGAAAAAATCCAAAAATCTAAAAAATTCCGAGGTTTATTAGTTTGGTTTGATTTATAAATTTAAAAATTCGACACAATGGTTTGGTTTGGTATTTGAAAAAATCAAACTAACCAGAGGTTGAAAAACCCGAAAAAATCCAAATTTTATTAGTTTGGTTTGGTTTATAAATTAAATTTTTTTACACAAATGATTTGGTTTGATATTTGAAAAACCCGAACCAACTCGATCATGTACACCCCTATATAGAATAATTGGGGGAATCATCTAGGGGGAGGGGATGTATGTGCTACTTGTTATTTTTATCGCAACCTATTTGTGCTAGAAAGTATGTCTATAGGATTGTTGATTGCTTGATTGTTCGCCTCTTAATAACTCTGTTTAAATCTAGCCTAAAAAATAAAATTAATCATTTGTCATTCATCACCTAGTTAAGCTTTGTCTAATTATGCTTAAAATCAATCATGTTGAGATAATTTGACTGCTCATTGTAATTTGTTTATATGATTTGCATATCCACCTTTTAATCCTAACAATGAATAATGTTTGTTCCTTACTTTATCTGGCTCACTATCAACCCTATTATATACTTCCTCCGTTTCACAAAGAATGACATGGTTTGACTTGGCACGGAGTTTAAGTAAATAAAGAAGACTTTTGAATCTTATGGTCCTAAATTAAAGTTATGTCAAATGTACAAAATTGTCCTTAATCTTGTGGTCTTAAACATGCCACGTGGAAAGCAAAAAGTAAAATGTTACCAAAAAGGAAAGAGGTCATTCGTTTTGAAACTGACTAAAGAGGAAAGGAGGTCATTCTTTGTGAAACGGAGAGAGTAATAAATAAATAAGCATTGATATTTTAACAACTTGTTTGTATCAGATTGGTTTCTACCATTTGTAGATATCATGCTCATAGTATTTAATTAAATTTTCAGCATAATGATGGGTATAGAAATTCATGCTTATAGGCTTAAATTTCAGTTTTACATAGAAAGCATGCTTATAGGATCTAATGAGAAGTTTGATATGTTAATTAGTATGTTGCGTTTAATTTTGTGTTAATTAATTCATTTAATTAATCAAGTTGTAATAACTTTTTGCATGTAATTAAGCAATCTGATTTCAATATTTTTAGTCTGTTAATCATCCACTATAAGTAGTTAATAATAATTTTGCTTATAAATCAGTGGTAAATAATTTTGGCATGTTCACTTAGAAATCATGTTTATAGGACTTAACAAATAAGACAAATGCTAATCAGATCAGATAAATTGTACCCTGTTATGCACTTTTCTGCCATTGTTTCATGACAGTTATTTAAAGATAAAATTAATAAATAATTTTTTGCATGTTTACTTTAAAATCTGACACTTTAAATATTTGCTGCCCTGATTAAATCCTTGCGCGAATAATTATTTTCTACATTAAATCAACTGCTTTGCCACTTAAAATAAAATTAAATAGTTTTCTGCATATTTTAATCTGCCCTTTTGAGATTAATTACTAGTTAAATCTACCGCTGCTTTTCAAAATATCTCTGCCCATATTTGTGCCCATGTTGAAATTAATCTATCCTGATTAAATCTGTCCGAATTAATTATTTCGGCATTTTGAAGTTGTTTGCCGTTTAAAATCAGCTACTCATTAATTTCTGCATCTAATAAATTGATTGTCACTTGAATAAATTTTTTGCATTAATAATCTGATCTGCTACTTCTCTAAAAACATTTTCTGCATTTGTGATCACTTCTCTGCCACCCTTAAAATCAGTTAATGACTACTTCCTGCGTTTGTAATACTTTTCTACCCCTCTTAATTAAATAATTATATTATCACAATGTTCGTTTATGTGCACACACTTAGCATGAGATCTTTCACTAATTATGTGTATTTGCTAGCATACTAATAATTTAAACCTAGAGGCCAAATTGAGATTTACGTGCTAAATGCTCGTCATATTCATTTTGCTTGGTGTCTAGAAGGCTTATTTAGGAGCCTAGATTTTATTTCTTGTCTAAAACCATCCTAATAGTAGTCCAATGCCTCTTGGACATTAAGCAGGGACGTTTGACACCTTCTAGGACGTTATGCATGCGGAAGGTGGGTAGGGGTAGTTAGAACCTTTACGGAGATGATAAAAGGCGACACGAGCTTAAAATGACAAAACATTGGTTTTTGTCTTTTCAAATAATAAGTCGGGAGCATAATAAGCCGAGAACTGATCTGTAAAAGGTTGTTGGTTTAGGTTTTGGAGTCTCACTTCCTTTTTTCCTTTCTGTTTGTTTATAATTATAATTATTTGGGGTAGTGTAATAAATAAAATTGATTCGCCTATCTATTTGTATACCTTCTGTCTCCTTGCTTATCTCTTAAATTATATTAATTTTTTTAATGCTTATTTATTTTATCACTTAGTTTCACATGCTTAATTAAATATTAAATAAATGAAGTGATCATAATTGCTATTTGTAACTCCCACATAAATTGTATAAGATACAGCCGGGACCCACCTTTGTGGACCTCGAGGGATGCTTAACACCTTTCCCTCGAGGTAATTTGAACCCTTACCCGATCTCTGGTTTGTTGACCTTAAGTAAGATTTAATTAGGTTAGATAGGTGCACTAACGCGCCTTAATTTGTTAGGTGGCTACTCTTCATTTCAAACTAAATCCAAAAAAGTTGTTAGGTCGTGCACCAAAATCCATTTTGCGAAAAACGGGGCGCGACAATGCCTAATTTGGTTGTTGCTATAATTGCTTTCCAATACATGTGTGACTAAATGTGAATGTTCCCTTGTCGATGAGAAATAAGCTAAGGACGAGATCAAAGGATGGTAAGTAAGATTTTGATGGCTTAAGGTGGTACCTAGTGTGGGTGAGATTATGGGTCTTATCCATTCATTGCACAAGTATGACTTGAAGCTACTTATGAAGTGTTTCTCTTATGTTATGAAGAGCTAAGTATTGACTAAGCTATGAATATGAAGTATCTCATATGTTTATGGATTATTCCTTATGATGACTAATGCTTATATTATGTCTATGTTGGAGATTATGCTATGACTAATGTTATTATTTCTTATGATTATGGCATATGTCTTATGTTGACTAATGCCTCTTATATATTTATGTTGATGATTAATGCTAGCCATCATATTTAGTACATTATTATACTAATGCATACTCTTGCCTACATTCTTATGAAATGTAGGGTTTGGCGAAATTGAGTTCCATTCTCGTGTCTAGGTTTCTAGTAGAGAAAGGAATTGAAGACTTGGTGAGACCTCATAGCATCGAGGATATAATCACCTTTCCTTTTATGTCTTTTCTTTTATGTTTTAGACTTTGTATAGGCCGCGTCCCAAAGATTTATTCAAGTTGTATTAGATGGTTTGAGACAAAGTGTTATAGACTTCCGCTTGTTTTTATAAAGACTTCGATTGTATGGAAAAAGTTTTAAGATTTTCGCATCATTTTTATTTACTTTATGTTATGATATGCTAAGTGGCTTGTGTTAGGCCTTTTGGGGTCTAGTATGCCATGTTACATCTAGGGTGTACCCCTAGGTCGTGACATCAAGATAAGCCCACCGAATGAAACAGTACCCAAGTCACATATTCAAGCACAAAACGTGGTCTGGGACTTATTTGGCGATTCACCTAATCACTATGGCAAGCTAAGACAAGCCCGCCGACCATGTAACTTTCAGTCGAGTGCCTATTTTTAAAATTTCAACACCAACATGCAACAATCCTGAATTCCCAATTATATTTACAGTCTACCCAAATGCTTTTCTACCTATGGGTACTCAGACTTACCTCAAATTTCACAAAGTATTGCCCAAATTAACTATTTTTCCTTAAGAAAGCCGTCACTCTATCTATCATTGGGAAAATGGAAGTCTTCAGGACATCACCGGACTAATCAGACTCCACCCACAAACAATTAAGGTGAGACCTAGTACAATTTAGGATTCAATTTCAAGTTTTAACCTTTACAAATAATTTTAGCAAGTTTAGGCACAAAATAAACTATCCTAACTCATGGGCACAGTTCAATATGATGTATTAGCACTATCCATAAAAAATAGACAACAATATATAACTAACACTACCAAACCAATATCAAAAGCATCAAATTCTAGCACAAATAACAATATAGAATTAAAAAACCAACCTCAAAGATGATAGCAAAACACTAAATCAAGGGGAATAGGTATGGGATCAAGATGCAAGCACTTCACCATACTCCAAGCAAGTAAAATAACATAAAAGAGGTCATAAACGCACCAAAACAAGTGTATAGGGGTTTAGGAAGACAAGGAGCTCAAAAGCATGAAAGGATTTCTTTTAGAACATGAAAAGACTCTTGGCCTATTTAACTCAGACCCACTCGGTGGACTACAAAAAATGTCGTTGAACGCATTCAGCAAATCGTTGAAGGAGCTTTAAGCTCGCTGATGATTCCTGAACGAATACCAAACCTGAAGGTTGAATCGGGGAACTTGATGGAGTCAGCTTAATGCACTTTGGTGGATCGCCGATTGGAGCTCAAATTTCTAATTTTTCAGCAAAGACGATGAACTTGAAGAAGTCTTCACATTGAGTTCGGTGGATCACCGACATAGTTTTGGCATTGCTTAAATTATCTTTCTCGACACTCTGAATTCTATTCAACTTGCACTGACAACACACGTTATTGAAAGAAATAAAATAAACTTGGGTTGCCTCTCAAGAAGTGTATTATTTAATGTCGTGGCATGGCATAATTCTTACTCAACAACTATCATTTTTGGGATTTGGGACAGTGTTACTAGGCACCGTTCCCTTTTGCCTTGGATTGAAATGAGTGGAGAGTTGACACAGTTGGGTTTCGAGTTGTTTAATTGACACTTAATGAGAGGTCACTGTTTGAGTTAAGGTGGAGAAATCATTTTTCAAGTCCTTCTACACCTTGTCGGAATCTTCAACAAGGTTGAAGATCCTTTTAAGCATTTCATCAGTGCAATTTCCCTCCAATTCAGCTGGTTCCTTTGGTTTAGGATGATCATGAGGTGCGTGACATACCTATCTTTTTAAGCTTCCCTGTCTCTCCAATTTCCACCTCAATCTGTCCAATATATCCATCCATTGTCTCGATCTTTCTTCAGACCTTGGTTCCCACCGTGTCTTGGGTAGTTAGGATGAGAACCTCCCATTTGGTTTCCTAAGTATTGTACTTTCTCATTGTATGATGACTTAAATTTGGCATCCTCTGGGCATTGTCCAACGCTTGTACCAACCGCATTCACCGATTTAAGTTCACCTCTCATGACAAGTTTAGATAGCAAGTTAAGTTGGGTCATCATTTTAGCCATGTTTTCGTCGTGATTATGATCCTTTTCCATTTGATCCTTGATCATGCCCATTGTTGAGAAGATACTTGATTCCCTCTAGTATGTCATGCTCAGTTCACTTTTGTCATATTATCTAGCAACATCGTTGCTACATCGAACGATTGTCGCATCAGCCTATATTGAATAAGTTGATCAGCCAAACCCTTGTTAACCGAATCAAGGCTACAATAAAAGTATCAGCAAATTATCCGGTACACCATGTGTTGGACATTGTGGAAGCAATTTTCTAAACTGCAACCATGTCTAATGTAGTGGTTCACCCCCACTCTTTTAAAATTTTGGATGTTGTTCCTAAGCGTTACCATTTTCAAGGGAGGAAAGAATCTCTCTAGGGAAGCTTCAGTCAACTCCTCCCAAGAAGTGATAGAATCATTTGGTAATTTCACCAACCATCTTGTGGCTTCCCCCATCAAAGAGAACAAAAATAATCTCAACCTTATGAACTCTTGTCAGATGTTCTTGAACACGAACGGTCCACATATATCCATAAAAATTTGAAAGTATTCATGAGGATCCTCATGAGCTAAACCCCCAAATATATCTCTCAATTGGAGCAACTGTAGCATTGTTGTGGTTATATCAAAACTATCCTCCATGTTGTATGAGGTAACCAGATAGATCCCGTGGTTTGAATGACGTTTATGTGCTTGTCATTCAAGTCACCCATGTTGTCATTTTTCCCGTAGTGACTATCGTTGTCACTACCATGATCACTCATGATTTATACCTGCAAATCAATAAACCACAACACCAAGCAACAATCTATTATAACTAAATAAATTTACAAACTAATTTCTCAAATAGAATTCTTAGCCATCACTCCTGGAAGCGGCGCCATTCTTTATAACACTCAAATTATCCTCGAAACCATTAAGAGAATAAACAGTCGTCGTTAATAAAAATACCCAAAAAGAAATGAAGTCGAATCCCACAGAGAGTGATATAATGTAGAGAATTCTATCAAGAAATTGAGATTGTAAATCAATTCATTTGTAGCAATTAAGAACAATGGGTGGATGATCCCACCAAATTTATGAAAAAATGGTTTTTATATCAAGAATCGCAATTAAGCCAAAATCTCATAAATTCAAACAATTAGGAAACAATCTAGGGGTGTGGGATAGGAATTGATGTGACATAGGGGTAATTGTGTTTCTCAATAGTGCTAAACAATCATGGATAGACTGTGTCATCTTTAATAGGCGGAATGACTTGGGAGACCCTTGTACTTGGCTCTGTTTGTAAGTTGGACCCTTGTATTTATGACTTTACCAAATGGACCCTTAAACTCATTCAAACACAATACTTAAAACCCCTTTCTCATCTGATATGTGTGCGTGTAATACACTCATTTTACACATGAAACACCACGTCATTTTTTAATGACACGTCATTATTATTATAATTTTTGCAATGACACATAAGAAATTTAATTGTAAAAATAAATAATATTAAAAAGTGCAATTTTCTCTCTCTCTTTCCCCCCCTTCCTACTTCATCTTCTTCATTCCCACCCACCCTCTACACCTCACCCCAAAAATAAAATTAAAAAAACATCATTTTCATCTTTCTTCACAATTCACACTCAAAAGTTTTCTCAATCATAAAATATGGTAGATCGTAATTAGCTCTTGCACATGCTTTAAGTTCTATTTATTTTGATTTGATAAAAAAAATCAAGAAAACTTCAAGTTGGGAAAAATATATTTATGAGTAAATTGAAGCAATAGATCTTAAATTTATGAAAATAGTGAATGATATGTTTTCTTGCAAAAGCTTTTTTTAATTTTATATTTGATGATTATGGTGATGGGGTGTACGTCAAAGAAGAAGAATAGTAAAGGGGTAGGGGCGATGGTGGGGGTGGGTGGTCTGGGGCTGAAGAAGAAGAGAAAAATGGTGGGGTTGGGGCTAAAGAAGAAGAGAAAAAGGATGGGGTGGAGCTGAAGAAGAAGAGAGAAGGGTTGCGGGTGGGGTGGGCTGAAGAAGAAAGGTTTAGAGATTTTTTTAAAATTTATTATTATTATTATTATTATTATTATTATTATTTTGTCTTATAATTTTGATAATTTTTAAATAATAATATTGCATTCATTTGTTTTAAAATGCGTGTGGTCACACATTTGTCCAACTCGACCATTTTAATGCCACATAAGCTCAGTCAATGGTCAGAGGGGTTTAGAAAATAGACTTTCATTGAGTTTAAGGGTTCATTTGGCAAATTGACGAGTAGAAGGGTTCAACTGAAAAACACAGCAAAGTACAGTGGCCTCCCAGGTCATTCCGCCTCTTTAATAACACAGTTTTCTTTCGATTTCATAGTACAAATTCATAGAATCTCCTTTTGGTCTCATCTATGTGAAACACAAATCAACCCATTACCTTACATAATCTCTCTTTCAAACAGATGTGAGCAAATAGATCTAACCCATAATTTCTTTTCAAGCAAACCATAGACATCAAGCATAAATTGCATGTATTAGACTAACTACTCACTCCAATTGATCTCTTTCGACAATCATCGAAGATCAAAACTAGGATTAAGTTTTCAACCTTAACCCATGAATTAACCTCATGCTAATTAGTCCAAATCTATGAATGAACAACAATAAAACAGAGTGCCCACTATATTAAATCAACACTCAACCTCATAGTTGCACCACTAGAATTGTGGTTTTAGCCACACATCACAAAAATTAAAGAAATTGTACCTATCATGAAGGCAGTCATGGATGTGATCAAATTAAGCCATTATAATTAACACCCACTTTGATTTCCAATTCAAATTGTAAAATCCAAGAGTGAAACTTAAAATCCCAGAACTAAGAATATTTCTCTCTAAAATCTCATACAAAGTTAGGAACTAAAATTCTACTAAAATCTGATAATTTTTTTCTCTCCCTTAGGCTATTTATAGTGTTCCAAAATTTGGCCCAAATTTCACTGCGCGACCAATTTGGTGATGTTAGTCGGGCTCTCCAAGACGGTTCGACAGATACTTGTCTACTCCTTAGCTCACCTTTTTCTTGCTTCATGCTTCAGGTGTTTGAACCATAGTCGGCTAACTCGATTGAGTCTGCCTTTCACATTCGGTGGATCGCCGAGTACCAACTTTATTCACCTATTAAGCATTCATATTTCATCCAAGTCATGTCACATTTGATGATGGTCATTCAGTTCACCCATCTCTTTCAGCGAGTCGTCGTTGTTCTCAGTGGTTCGTAGACCTGCTTTGAAAATCTTCAATTGTGAGCACTATCACTTTAGGCGAGGTCAGGCCATTTGGGCGATCCGCTCTTCTGGTTAGGCGACTGCTAGTGTGGAGTTTACACTTCTTTCCTTATTTTTTGTCATTCTTTCAAGTATTCATCCTTGGCTTCTCATTTAGCCTTCATAGTTGCAAATTATTAAAGTATTATAAGAATAGGACACAATTAGGCATTGAGGACACTACTTATTGAACTAAAAAGGCCTTAAATGAGGATAAATCTACCACTCATCAGTGGTCTGACATAGTGGAGAGACTAAGGAGACACAAACCAAAATTGCACTATTACAGTGTATTGTGGAAACCTCCAGACTGCAGTAAGTTGAAGTGAAATACATACAGAGCATCGAAAGGACATCCAGGATTGAGTTCCTACGACTTTTGCCTGAGAAACTACAAAGGGGCCTAGTCTATGCCAAGACTGGAGGACTCGGTCTTACTACAAATACAGAGGTTGAATCAGAAGCAATTTTTGGGGATGAGAAATTTTTTTGGAAGAAAGAGTTAAGGGAAGTCATGATGGAAATAGACTCATTAAGTCTCATGAAGACGTTAAGAGGGAATGGAAAATACTATGGAAATTGGAGGAGAGGGGAGAAATAGTAAAAAAGAGAATGCACCAGCTGAATGCACTCATCGTACATACTTTTAGAGAAGCTAAAAATGTGGCAAACCTATTAGCCAATGTGGTAGTGGATTCACAGAAAACAATGGAGTACAAAATATTTGAGGAATTATCAAGCATCATAAGAAAGCAGCCAAATAGTGACAAATCACAAATTCCCAATTTGAGGATTAGAACAAGGCGGATTAATATAAAAAAAAATTGATACAGTCAAAAGCAGCAGCAAGGAGACTAACAACCAAAAGAGCAAATACATGGAGGCAACAAATATTTACAGAATATGCCTACATCAGGATACTACAATACAAAACTATGAACTTAATAATGTAGGCCCGGAAGAAGACATTATAGATGTTATAAAAGCTAGAAATTTATTCCTTAGCTACCAAAAAATTCACCAATAATCAAACAAGCAGTTGGAGCAGTCACCATCATTGGAGTTCAAAAGGGACTGAAGAGAGAGACCAGCCACCTCAGCTTCATTTGAGAATAATCATGGAGCTTATTAATAGAGATGGAGAAGGAATGACGATTAAGAGCAAAAATAGAAAGGGCTTACCCTACTTTCTTGAAAAAAGAACTTCAAGCCTTTTACATTAGTTTCTTGAGGATAAATCCCGACCACCTAATAAGAGGAATCCTGAGTCAGATAAGTAAGGGAGAAAGGACAAGAAAATGATGGAAATAGCCTTACCAGGTAATAATGAAAATGATAGAAAAAGCTTCCACCATACAATGTAAGGCTCGAGCTTTAAGATGTAACACCCCAGAAAATGGTAGGTTGAACTAAAGCCTAAATGTAAAGGTAAAAATCATAAAATGACTCCCCGTAGGTTAGTAGACATCTAAACTTGACATAAGGGTTTTAGGAGTCAAGGATTAAGGGGCAAGTACCAAGCAAAAGGGGAAAGCCAAGGACAAAGGCCAAGACTGCCCCAAACTTGAGCACACTGCCTCAAGCTCCACGGCCACCACCACGGCTCGTGGTAATGACCATGGCTCGTGGGAGGCCTCGTGGAGTGGCCTTGGCCAATGGAAAGAAGTCACCCAAAACCTTAGCCACTGTCTCAACTTCACGAAAGGGACCATGGCTCGTGGAGACCTTCGTGAAGGAGTCTTGGGCATGGGGACATGAGGTAGCCTAGCTACTGCCTCACCCTTCACGAGCAGGGACCACGACTCGTGAAGGTGCTCGTGAGGATGCCTTGGACAAATGAGCCTTGTGCTCTAAAAACATGGCCACTGCCTCACCCTTCACGAGAGGGACCACGGGTTGTGGTCCACACCACGAATCGTGAAGGGTGGCTCGTGGTCCCTGACGGGGGCACTTAAATAAGGGTCAACCAAGTCAATTCCTTTTTAGTCCAATAAAGTGGGGTTGTTTTGGGTATATTTAGGGGATGTATATAGGTTGTTTTTAAGACAAATTTCACAAGACTTAGTCATTTTTCACAAACACCCAATAGAAATAAAAAACTTCCTCCTCTCTCAATATTTCTCTCTCTAAACTCAAAGAAGAAGAAGAAGAAGAAGAAGAAGAAGAAGCCACTAGAGCCAGGGTTTGTAGATTTTTAAGGTTCTTCCCCAAATTTCTTGGAGATTCTTAATTGAGGTATGGATGCGTTTCATCTTTGGGAAGCTATCACCGAAAGAGCCCGTTCAAATCATGTTTTGAAGATTTCAAATTCCCCAAACCTAGGGTTTTCAATCTATGACATGTGTCTTCTTCCAAAACATTTTCAATTGTTAAATTAGGGTTTATTATGATTGATTATGATGATTTATAGTTGGAATGTTGGAGTATTGATGAATTATGATGAAAATCTCCCTTGGACCCATGTTTCCCCCAGCCCAAATTGATAAAGTATAAATTGATGATGTGAGTTGGTTGATATTAGAACCATGTGAATTGAATATGTTTATGATGTATTAGTTATTGAATCATGAAATTTCTCTTATATTATGTAGTAATTATATATGTTTGGGTTAATTGTGATTTAAGACCCTTGAAGGGCCAAATTATGAGAATTGTACATCTTTATGGGAATTATGTATAAGCTTGTGATTCACTTAGATAGTGATGATCCTATGGTTACTGTGTAATTGTGGTATTGATGCAAGATCCTTCTTCCCTATACCCCTACATATGTCTATGTATGATATGTAATGACTATGTATGAGATGTTATGACTATGGTAGTATTGTTATGTTAAATGAAAGGCTATTCTCATGAACACACTATGAATATGATGAGAAAGGTTTACTCACGTATTGATGATTCTAAGGTTGAAAGGACATTCTCACCTAATGAATCTATGAGCGATTATGATGATATGTTGTTGAGTGCCTAGTGCATTCTTTGATGAACATGAACCTAAGTAAAGACTTAATACGAATTATAAAGGGAATTATGCTTAGCACCGAGTGGATATGAGTATGAGATGGGTTCCTTCACGCTAGTAGTTGGGTTCCCAATATGGTTATCTCATGAGATGGAAACCTCCACGTTAGTAGTTAGGGTTTCTAGTAGCAATCTCCTTATCCCATAACTATAACTATGTGCCCACATATGTCTTTAACTAGTGGATCCACCTAAAAAGCTAAATATGTTAGTTCTACCTTAGGCAAGTGGGACACCTCTTTTCGGTGTGGGGGTAGAACACCGGATTTCATGTAGCTCACATGGTCTATGTCGGTTAAAGCTTATTTTCCTATATGATACGAATATGAATTTTGTTAAGAACATGGACTTTAGCTATGACTACTTAAGAGGTACTACTTAGTATGAGTGGGGGTATGAGACTTCACTTATGCATTGCACAAGTAGACTTTAAGAGGGGTTATGGTGAGGTTCTCTTATGTTATGAAGACTTGTGGATTATGTATGTATGATATGTATGGATGTTAAGGTTGACTTCACTTGTTACAAGTTATGAACATGAATCACTCCTTACTTATGTATGTTGGTTATGGATGAGGTAAAAGTAAGAAATGTATGATGTTGGTGACCTAAATGTGATACTTAGCATTTTGTACGGTTATGGGATCTTACCTTCGCATTGCACTAGTATGGCCTTGGGTTGCTTATATGTTGGTCGACTTATGTTTCTTCATATATGTGCATCATGGCTTTTAAACTTGATAAATTCATGATTTCAACTAAATGTCCCTTTTAAGCATGTTTTAAGGATTTTTGTGCATGCCTTCCATACTTAATACTTTATGTGCTAACCCATATTTCTACATTTACTATGAGTGTAGGTTCCGGTCGTTGAGATGCATTTCTTCCTTCAAGTGAAGCTTGGGTTGACTATTCCCTAAGCTTGGTGAGTCGTCATGGTTCGAGGACAAGATGTTATTCTTTTCTAGCTTTTATTGTACTTTCTATTTTGAGACTTTATTGATGTAAAGGGCTTTGACCCTATTTGTACTCTATATTGTACTAGATAGTGATTGAGACCAGTCTAGACTCTTATTTTCGTTTATGAAAAAGAAATTGACTTCGATTGTAAAGGTTTTAAATTTTTCGCATTATTTCTATGACTTTATGTTTTTGATTATGCTAAGGGCTTGTATGAGACCCCTTCGGGGTCAAGTACGCCGTGTTACGTCTAGGGGTACCCCTGGGTAGTGACAAAAGATGACATAGAGTAGGAGCTAAAACAACTGTGAATTCTTCCCACAAAAAATCAGCATCTTAGGGCAACAGTGGCAGAGAATGAGGAGTATTGAGTACTCTCCTATTAGATATAGATATAAATTCAAATTAGGAAACCTAGTTGTATTTGCTTTTGGGCCTTCGGCCTCGTTTTATTTAGGTTGTTCACTCTTTGCTTATTAATAAAAGGACAAATTACTTAACTACACTCCTTTACTTACCTTAATATCCATTTATTCCTACTTATTTCAAAAATTTCAAAAATCCTTATTTACTTATGTATCCCGCATGTATCCGTGCACAACACTATGTATCCCGGTATGTGGAATGTATCAAACGCTATGTATCTCGTGCACAACGCTATGCATCCTCCATGTATCCCCTGCACAATGCTATGTATCCCGCTATGTGGAATGTATCAAACGCTATGTATCTCGTGCACAACGCTATGCATCCTCCATGTATCCCCTGCACAATGCTATGTATCCCGCTATGTGGCATGTATCAAACCTAATGTATCCCGTCACAACTCTATGTATCCCGCAAACATCATTTTTAAGGGATTTTTGGTAAATAGAAAACTAGAAGGGATATGATGTTATTTAGTACTTATAATATGTGGTTCCTATAATTTATACTTAATAAAAAATACGTCTATGGACCGAAAATTTCACAAAAAAATACTTTTAAAAAATATTATTTAGCTTGTAGTTTCTTTAATTTTTCTAGACTATTAAAATTGATAGAGTGAAAAAAGTAATAAAATTTGAGTAGAAATGTGAAATTAATTAATTTTTTTAGATACTTATTGAAATTTAAATTTTCATAAAAAGAAATTTTAAAAACTGAAATTTCGAGAATATTTGTGGTGCTCATATAATTTAATTAATTAAAAAGTATTCTTATCCAGAAAGATTTTTAGATTTTAAATATTTTAAAGTAATTTTTTTGTGGACACGTGATACTTTTTTAAGTTTTGAAGGGATGAGAAATATTAGGGGTGGTTGAGAAATGTTAGGGTGGTATAGAGTTGATATTTATTTTTATCTTTATTTTTTCCATTTGAAATAATTTATTTTCAAATTTGTTTTGTTTTTATCCTATATTTTAGAGTCTTCTCACCGGTATTAACATTTTTTTAAATTTATTGATCTAGGTTATATTAATTTTTTAAAATTATTTTTGGTTAATTGTCATTGTTTTTATATTTTTATGCTCTAAACAATTGATTTTTAATTTCTTTTTAAAAATTCTATTTTAAAGAGACTTAATTTAAAAATGCCAAAGTGTTTTGATATTAGGTTGCCACTTGGCAACTTCTTATGCTTTTGCCCTTGCTTTAATATAGATGTAGAAGATTTTTTCAAGTCTATGAAAGCATGCTGACATAGATATGTTTATCAAGTGGAATGATGCATCTTTGTAAGCACAAAGCTTATTTTATTTGCAATCTAGACACTAGAAGATGTCATGCATTTAATATTAAATCTTGTCACTTGACAAAATTGAAATGAAAATTCCTTAAGGATTCAAAATCTAAAGCATATGTCATTTTTTGAAAAACTTGTTTATAATCCTTATATGGATTAAATCAATCAAGAACCTTTCAAATTGTTATGAAAGTTGATGACTTGAATTGAAAATTTTGAAGAATTTCTAAAGTAACAAGTTATTTGCTTAGAAAGTTGAAGTGAGGAACTTGCAGAATTCTTTGATACTGAAAGGATGATTCATAAAAGGAGATAGAACAAAGCACATTGCATGTAAGCGTGTCTACACATGAGCTCCAAAAAAATGATGATATCAAAGTGCCACACATTTGTTTGAGTGATGATCTGAACGATTTATTCATCAAGTCTCTAGCAACTACAACTTTTGAGAAGATGGTGCACAAACTTAGAATGCGAGGATTTAAGTTTTTGAATTGATATTCTCATTAGGAGGAGTTAATACGCGATGTACTTTTTTCCTCTCACAAGGTTTTGTCCCATTAGGTTTTTCTTGTAATGCTTTTAATGAGGCATTCAAGATGCGTATTATTAGATATGTGTACTTTTTTTCTTCATTAGAACTTTTACCCACTGAGTTTTATCTAGTAAGGTTTTAACGAGACACAAAATCTATCAAATAGAGATTCAAGGGGGAGTGTTATAAATATATTTGTATTCTAGTGAACGTCTGTTATATAAATTCCTTTAGATAAAAGTAAGGAATCCAACTTAGTGGCCAAGTCAGTTTTCCCCTATAAATAAAGGGATTTTCGTCATTGTAAATCAATTGAGTACATACCTCAAACCCACAATATCCCTTCAAGAGGAATAAGAAGTCTTCTCTTCTCCCTACTACTTTCTTCTTATTATTCTATAAACTTATATAACAAATAGTAATATATATATATATATATATTTATTTATTTATTTTTAGAGCCCATTTGGTTTGGCTTATAAGTTGGTCAAACCTTCTTTTAAGTTATCTTCGGTTTTTGGGAGTGTTTGACAAAGTTAAAAATAACTTAAAATAAGTTTAAAATGACCTTAAAAAGTTAAAAGTGTTATAAAATATGTTAGTGTGGATGTCCACTACACCAAGAAGTTACTCTCACTCATTATCTCTATTACTTTCCTCCATTATGAAGATAACCTCCATAACCTCCAACTTTATAACCATTATTCTTGTAACCTTTCACTTCCATAACCTCCTCCATTATATTCATGTTAATGTCATGTTTATGACTAACCTTTTGTATGCCTCTATGTTACACTATAAATAGAGGCATACGGGTTCATATTGTAGATACTTGAAGACTTGAAATAATAAGAAAAACTCTCATCTCTTGTCTCTCTATTTCTATTGCTTTCATCTTCTATATTTCTTGTCTTATTTTGCTTTAGTTTTACAACACTGTATCAGCTTGATTGTTCTACTATTGAAGGATTGAAGCAAAGTAAATATAAAGAAGATAAAAATATTTGTATTTATTTTTTCTCGGAATCAAGGTAAATTACTGTATAATCTATTTTATATTTTATTTTTGATTATGCATCATTAGTTTTCTTACCATCTCAAAATCATATGTGTCCAGCAAGTTGCTTTTACATTGAGCAAACTTTTAATTTGATCACGTAAATATTTAAAAAGTAAAATTAGTTTTGTATGTTAATAATTTGTAAAAAAATGTTCTTTATGATCTTGTTTTATTAAAAGATAAGTTATTGAGTTATGTGGCATATACATATTGATTGGATTATCATTATTGGTTACTTTTGTACCTCTTTATTTTTCTTTATCTAAACATTTACTTGTTGAGTTATTAATATATTATTTGTACTAACAAAGTTTGTTTTGTGGTTATTTCAAAATGGTTAGTAAATTATGTTAAATTTTCGTAACAATATTGAGAAGGAATGTTAAAAGGTTTTAATTCATTTTAACTTGGGACTTTCACATAATTCCAACATGTTGTTCTAATTAATTGATTTTGTTCATTTTTCTTATGTTTTAAGTCAAATTCAGATTATATTTATGGATTTCAATATTTATTATTTTGGTAACGCTTTGTTTTATTAAGACAATGATTGACCGTAAGATGATGAATTCAAGTTTCATCGCACCAAGTGGGTAAGCCATCGAGTTAAAGTCTCGGTACGTCATGATAATAATATGTTGGGTTCAAGTCTCATTGATTTATGGGCTAAGGCTTCTTTATATGGATAAGACATTGGGTTTAAGTCCTAATGCACTATAGTGATAATATGATGACGACTAAGGCAAAATGATGAACTTTTGGTGAAAAGTCATGAAATCCACCCAATTGATTTGCTCCATTCTCTTATCTGAATGTGGTAGCAGTGTATAATATGTCTGAAAGATGACAAGTGATTTAATGTATGAATATAGGCGTGGTAAAATGTTAATAGTCATTATTATGGTAATTAAAAGGAAGAAAAATATGGGTTCTTAAGATGATCCTTCAAAATGTGAAGGTAATTTTTATCCATTAAAGTGGTATGAAAAGTTATTGGCCACATTGTTGTTGGTGCAACCCAATTAAAGTTTTGTAAATCCTCCATCAAAATAAAGGAATACAAAGTGGTAGTACATTTGGTACATTTGACTTCTTAAAGTGATATTGAGGTGAGTCACATTGATAAATGCAAAAGCATCACAATGAGTTTCTAATAAAAACTTATGGAGCATGTTCAAATGATTATGATCCATTTCTTAAAGAAAATGTGACTTGTGTTCTTATGTATAAGAACATATTCATGTATTGTTGGATAAATGTCACATCTCACCTCTATGGGAGGTTTGAGAGATTGAAAAGAAATATTTTGACATAAATGGTCATTTAGTCATATACGTTAAGTACTACACAAATATTGTGGTATGTTAAATGATGAACTATTGAAGGAAAAAAGAAAGAAATAATTCTTTCCTATAAAGGTTGTGGCCATGACCAAAATAAATATTATTGTGTTGGCAACACAAATTTGTCATTGGTTGTCAAGAAATAAGTCATGTGATAATTTTAACCATACAAATAATAATATTTTCTCCTCGAAGGAGATGGTCACCATAAAAATGGCGTTGTGAAATTTGTGGTCGTACACAAAATTAATTGAGATTTTTGAAAGGGCTAATTTGTTACTATCCGAAGAAATTAAATTGTTCATAATATTGGAGTTGTTGTAAGTCTCAAAAGAAACTTTCTTAGTTTCGGAAGAATTGAAAAGAAAAAAAATATTATATTGAGACTATAAATTATGGGAAGATTTAATATCTTCAAATTACTACAACCAAAGTGGGTTATAAATATTTACGTATAAGATTATCCATTTTTTTTCCGTTGTTTGTCGTATACAAATATGGGCATGATGATGAAATCATATGCAAAAGTAAACTAGAAGTTTACTAGAATAAATATCAGTTGTCATAATCAGTTGGCCATTCCGATTCAAATGTTTTGCAAAAGAAATTGAGAATTCATGTGACTATATCTTTGAAGAAATAAAAGATGCTTCAAGAATTCTCTTGTGTTGTTTGTTCTCATGATAAAATGATCATTGTACCAGCTAAGGTTGGGATTGTATCCCCTTAAATTATTTGGAACATATAAAAAGGTGAATATGGGCTCGTTTACCTGCCATGTGAACCGCTTACTATTATGATTTAATAGATGCATCTATGGTATGGTCACATGTGCATTTGTATCAACTTACAAATTGGTTTTTGTAAGGTTGTTTACTCAAATTGTTAAATTAAGAGTACAGTTTCAAACTATAAAATTATGTTGATAATACTGGTTGGTATAGCAGAAATTATTTGCCTCCAATTATAGCTAGACCACTCATTATGAGAACAGATCTCTCAAATAAAATTTGGTATGAAATGAGTTTATTTAACATGTATGCATCAACCCAACAGGCTCTCCCATCACAATTAGTTCAGGGTCAGGTCCCGATTGCTCTTTTTCATCGCCAACTTGGTTCTTTCCTTCAGGGCTTGGCACACTGGAACTTTAGGCGGTCTGGTAAGCCACTTGGCGACACGCCGAGTGCTCTTGGCGATCCTCAGACTCGCCCATCTTCCTTTCTTCAGCCTGTTTTGTTCCTTTTTGCCTGTTAGTGTCTTTGCTTTGTTCCTCAATCCATATACCTGAAAATCAAGGATTTTACATTAGTTATTGGCACAAAATAAGCATTTGAGGACACTAAATCTCTATAAACAAAGCCCTAAATGAGTCCAAATCTCGAACTCATCAACACCCCCAACTTAAACTTTTGCTTGTTCTCAAGTAAAACTCAAGTTCAGCAGTTCCAAAAGAGTGTCTCAAACAGTGCTACAAAAGACTTAATCATGAATGCACACAACAAGAATCAACTTACTCATGTAAGGATCAATTGTGCACTCAAAGATTCAAGTTGTGACTCACCATTATCAAAGGTACTCAAGTTCACAGTACTTGCTTCAAATACAAGTTCAAGCTCAACAAAGGTGCTCAAATGACCTCACAACAAAGATGATTCCATATTAACATACAATTCTTCAACAATTTATAGCTCCGGAATCACATACAACTCTCACACTCACAAAGATGAACACATGTATGACTTCATCCATAGGTTGGCCCTTATTTTCCAATCAACATTCATTTCAACTCACTCAAGATAAAAAAAGGTCTTTTCAAGGCTTGTAACGGGGCTGAGTGTAAATGTATGATCATTAGGCTCAGTGGTTGCTACCTACATGAAATGTGGTCTGAACATCACTTTTCTTCAGCATTTTTACTCATGCTCAAAATTCACCCCATTATTCAAATTCTAATGGAATACCGGACACCCTATTTCTTTTGCAATTTTCATAACTTTATTTCACAACTTTTCATTTTTTTTATTTCTTCTTTCTTTCTCTTTTTTTTTTTATATTGAGGGGTTCCATCTTTTCCAAGACCATTGGCTCAAAGGGGAATTTTTCACACTTCTTGATTTATCTTTTCTTTTCACCACACCCCCAACTTAGGCTTTTGGCCTAAGTTGGCTATTCACACAAATCACACTTCATGATAATTATGGGTGAATGGATAAAGACGCATCTCAATTGCTCAAGTTTCTTCCAAGAAAAGGATAGGGTTCAAAGGGGGTTCAAGCAAGGTTCACACATCTCACAAGGTTTGCCACAAAAGAGGTATACTGGCAAATTGTTTCACTCTTCAAAATTGTTGCCTAAGATCATTTCAAGAAAGCATCACTTAGTCAACCGGACCAACGGGGCAAATTCTAGGTGTCATAATACAAGATTCAAAGTAAACTCATCACACAATGCATTGGCACCAATATCAAATGAGATTCCACACTTTCGCTTGTGTGCAATGTTTATCACAAGAGACTCATTCGATAATCGGCTAGTCACAAAGAGATGCAAAAAATTCACACACTGTCTATGCAGCTTCATTTTGCCTCATCGTAGCCGCACATTCATTTTTATTTGATTAAGAACACTATTCAATTCATCGTTATTGATCATAATCGATTCTCAAATTTGCACAAGAACAACCACATTCAAACACAACAAGAGTGGCAAAAATTTTCAAATGGGTCAAAAACCATTTTCATTCAAAACAAGGAGCCATAAGCTCAAGCATCCACAAGATAGAAACCAAAAACACAATTTAAACACAAAAACCCAATATATATACAAAATATAGTCACAAGAGGTAGGTATGGAAATACCTCACCCCACCACAAACAAAAATGCAATTGTCCTCAAATGCAAAAAATAATAATAAAAAAGTCAATAAAAATAACAGAGAGGGAGGTAAAGAAAGGTCCAGTCTACACAGTCGCTCCATCTGTCGGCGCATCAATTCCCGGTGCAACATCATCACTCGCTCCACTAGAGCCTGCCATGGGTGTATCTGCTAATGAAATTTGCACGGGTGACTGCACCATGGCCTCCTCAACCTCTGTAAGGCCCTCATATGTAGTCTCCTCATCGAAACCGAGCTGGTCCTCATCAGTCTCCACCTCAGACTCGGCAGCAGCCACCTCATCAGCTCGAACCTCATCTCCGGTGGTAGCTGGAGGCATATTAGAGTCAACTGGCATATCGGGGATCTCCACAGTCCCAAAAATCATAGACATGTCTGTGGACTTCAACTCAACCAATTCATGAAATTAAAGGCGATCAAGGGGGAGTTTGGCGAACCGCCGAGTGGTTCGGCAAGCTCGACCCAGCTCACCAAACTGCCTAACGTGCCCATTTTCAATCCCGACTCCCAAAATCAAACCCGCAGACCCCAAAAACAAAATCAAACAACATACAAACTCAATTAAGCCCAGACCCATATGACCCATGCCACTTGGGTACTCAGACTTCCCCCAATTTGGCCAAAATTGGCCATTTGATGACTTTAGCCCTTAAGAATGACGTCAAATGCTCCATCATTGGGCAAAGTAGGTCATTTAGCACAATTTGGGTTACTCATACTTCACCCGACTAGACCCAACAACAATTTAATGCAACCCACAAGTTTATGATCAATTTTTAGAGCACAAAATTTGGGAAATCACATTTTAAACAATCTAGGCACAATTATAAAACTACGAAAGGCAAACGATCACACAATTACGAGTTTAGAGAGGCCCAACACACATTAATAACATTTAAACAATTGCATTTGAGTTTAACCGCTATTTAAGAGTTCGAAGTTCCAAAAAACCAACTTTTAAGCCAAAAAACAAAGTTGTAAAGCTAGGCGGCAATGTATCCAACTTCGAACATGAGATCAACGAGAAAAAAAACAATAAAAAAGCAAGAATATAAAAAATATAGAGTGCGGGTGTGATTGTATGAAGCTAAAAATGAGGGAATATGAAAGAGTTTGAAATTTTGAACCTTTGGCCTTTTAAAACAGTTTAGTTTGCGGCCCAATCGGTGATATTAGTCGTCCTCGCCGAACCACTCGGTGACACGCCGAGTTTTACAGGACCTCCAATTAATTTGGGGGTCTAAACAACAGACAAAGTCGGGCTCGCCGACCTGTTCGGCAAGTCACCGACTTGTCCATGGACCCGCCGAGTTTTACAGACTCTCACCTTTGATTTTTGTGAGCCCAACAACGGTCTAAGTCGGGCTCACCAACCTCTTCGGCGAGTCGCCGGCTGGACTCTTGGCTCACCAACCTGTATATTTCAAACACATTCCACACTTCAACCTGCACAATCAACACCCATTATTCCCAAAAACAAACATAAAGCAATAAAAACTTGGGTTGCCTTTCAAGAAGCGCCTTAGTTAACGTCGTGGCACGACGCAAGTACCCATTCAAGCTTCGTTCTTGGAGTTTGACATAGTATCACTAGGCAAACCCCCTTGTTGTCTTGGGTAGAGATGAGACAACATATGACCCATTTGGGTCTTCAATATCTTAATAGATATGGAATGAGAAACAGTCATCTGATTTAACATTGACACATTCTCTTTTATCTCTTTCAACACTCTGTCGTGTTCTTCGACTTTGTGGAGAATGAGTGAGAGTATCTCTTCTATCTGTCCACCCTCATAATCCTTGGGTTTTCTATGCTAATGAGGAGGAATGTACCTACCCTTCTTTTTGTACAGTACTTCAAATTCCATGACATTTTTGGCCAAGAGGTCCAGCTGGGTCAACATTTTGGCCAAATTCGGGTCCCTCTGTTGCTCCTTGTTGGTCTTAGTCATGCGATCAAGGAGTTGGGATACTATTGCATAGTGTTGTCATATTAGGCCACCCAGAGTGTTGATCAACCACTCCTACGTTCTCAGGACCAAGACTTTTATAGAAACAATCCAGTAGCATCTCATTTGGAATTCCATAAGTTGGGCACTGCATCAACTGTGTCTTAAATCTCAGCCATAACTAATAGATTGTCTCACCCTCCGATTGTTTGAATTCTAGGATGTTATCCCTAAGAATCATTATCTTCGAAGGAGGGTGGTCCTCTTGGCTACCGTTACTCCCGTTTACGCTCATTTCCTCTGTTTTAATAAGCAACACAAAAATCAAAACTAAAAGTAAGTAGATTCAACTATAACTAACAAGAATGCAATTCAACTTCACCAAAAGAATTTCAAACAACACCACTCCCCGACAGCGGCACCATTTTGATTAATTAACGTTTCAAAGATACTTCATCCAATTCTAAACGTCAACGATCGTTAATCAGTATAAAACCCAACTAAATGGGTTGGGCACTACAATATTTTAGGCCTAATGCCACATTAATTCTGGACAACGCTTGTAAAGTGTTGTCTAAAATATATTTGGGTACACTTTTAAAGTGTAGCCTTAGTGTTTAGATTTTGGCCACACTAATGTTGACAACACTTGTAAAGCGTGCTCTTTAGTGATATATGCTACACTTTTTAAGCGTTGCCACATCATGATATAATTGACAACGCTTATTTACATATATGACTACACTTTTAAAGTGTACTATTTTTATAATACTCAAGGTGGCCATATAGTTTTCCTAAAAGTTTCACTAAAATATTGTATTCCCTCCAAAATATTTAACTCTCCCTCCAATTTATTTATTTCTTATCAGATCTCTCTAATTTCTAATTGGACAAAAAATGAACTTCTAAAAGATAATTATTGATAACCCTTTATATCAATTTAAGTATTAATTATTATAATAAATAAAATTCAATAATAAAAATAATAAAATTCAATAATAAAAATAACAAAGTAATATATTAAATTAACAAAGTGAATCAATTTATATTTAATAGTAGCAGCAATATATCTGAGTGTGAATGAAGTTGCTACATACGATCCATTAATAAGTAGGGGGGCAAAAATTGGTCCTCATTGTTAATTCTAGATTAGTGCTAAATTAAATTAACATTGGTGGATGGTTCAACAGTTGTTAAGTTACGAAGCCTTTTTAATTTAATAACTCTAAAATAAAGTTCTTCTCCAAAGAAGAAATTAAACCCTAAACCCTAGTTCCCTCTCCTCCTCGTTTCCGCCCAATATTTCTCCATTGTAACCTTATCGAGTTCTTCAATCGGTAAAGTCGTTGTCTCTCTACTTTGATGACATGTGGTGATTTTCCTAATCCTTCTTTGTCTTCGTCTGAAAACTGGAGAAATAGTTCAATGAATTCCGCCATCGTTTGGATTAATTGGGGAATCTATGGGAGTGTATACGATTTGTGGTGATGGAGATAGATTAAGGAACTCGACTTATATATGCCAGCCTTCTTCTCGTTCATCAGTCTCACCCAATTGTTGGTATATTCCAAAATCACAATCTATATTAGTATGTTTTTATTTTGTACGTTTTGAATGTTAGATGCAATTTTAGTTCGAAATAACCTTTTCATTTAAATTGTGTGTTCATTTAAATAGTTCAGATGTTTTGGAGTGGTGTTGTAGATGGAGTTTTGAAATATATGTGCTATATTTTGTTTGTTTTTTAGATTATATGTGCTTATGTATGAGTAAATGTTTTTTACTGTGAGATAACATGGACATCAGCAGTAAGCTAAGATTGAAGTATTTAGTTGAAAGCGTGTAAATGTCTTAGAAATTATCTATTTTCAATTAAGAGGGAAGTCTATTTAGTTGCACTAAACTACAAGATATTGTGCTGCTTCAGTTTTGGTTTTACTTTTACCGAAATATTTTCGTATCTACGTTCTGAAGGTAGTACTTGTGCCCCCTTTTTTTTTTTTTTTTTTTAAAGTAAATGATTATTTCTCAAATGTGCTTGTTAACACAATAATGATTTTGAAGAAAAATCTGCTTGATAACACTCATGTCCTTACCATTTTCATAATAATCTAATCCACTTAAATTCACATTGAGCGTTGATCAGCATGAAAAAAATATAGTTTAATGACACTACAAAAGAGTTGTTAAATTGCAGGGGTTAAAATTAGAAGTTTTGGGGGTTGTAAACCCCAAAATCTATTGTCTCGACGGTTTAAGAAAACCCTATAGTCTGTCACAAATTGATTGTAGGGGTTTTGGGAGAACCGCTGTAACCGCTTTGCGGTGGTCATTTTGTGGGGGTTTTGACCTCCGCAATCTGTCTGGACAAACCACTGTAAGTGTAGACAGTTCATAAAACTTAAGAAAACACATAATGGTATAGTTGCCTATCAATAAATTCGGTTCAGCTATATGAATCACTCTCTATGTTGCTCATCTCAATCCAATATTACACATAAGAAGTTGGACAGTCAAGCTTAGCAGAATCCAAATTTTGGGACTAATTTGTTTGTGGCATCAGAAATGTCACACCCAAATATATTTCTTAACACTTATATTGCTTTTCTTATTGTGTCTTTATCAAATTGTGCTTCCACACATTTTGCCTCACCATTTATCAAGGTTACCATCAGCAATATTGGAGCTCGGGTAAGCATTTTCCATGTGATGATGAGATGAAAACAGATCAACATTAATAGACAACTAGGAGAAGTTCATAAGCACATAATGATGACTAAATGATGCATTGAGAAGCCATAGTAAATCGCAGAAATGAATAGATCCTTCATATTATAAAGCTAGTATAAAAAGGTTCAATTGAAAAAATAGAAGTCTAAAGAGCACTCAAGTCTAAAAAATTGGGTATGTGTTTCTTAAAGAGCACAAGTCAGTGAAGGCTATCGTATGTGATAAGTTAGCCAAAGTTCTCACTTCTCCTTTCAGTGAAGATAAGAAAAATATACTTCCATAAATCTAGCTTTATCATCATTCTATGAACTTTTGTAACAGTCTTTATTAGTATTAGAAGCAGACAATTTTGTCCGAGCTTGCAGGAGTAAGATGGTTGATGTTTAAGTTAGTAACTTCATACATGCAGCAATGACATGTAGTGAAATAGAATTAGTTTGTAGTAAACACACTCCATATTACCTGAATCCTAGTAATTATGACATAAACTAGTGGAATTTATGTATTTTGTCCTATAAAAAAAAGGATTTGATAATTAAGGCATTTAAAATTATTACATAAATTTTTATAGTTAGTATGTAATTTAATTGATTTAACAAAAAAAATAGTTTGATCCAAGTTATCACGTCCTGTCCCATCCCATTTCATAATGGGATGGGATAGCACCACTGGCTCGTCCTGGCTATCAAGGCTCAGTTTAGTCCAATCCTGCCCCTACCTCAGTTAGGCAATGCCATTCACATTATGTCCCAGTTCATTCCATTTCGTCAGCTCGTCTGCGAGCCTTATTAACTACTCTCCACTTACAATGGATTAGAAAATTATACCATCAGTTCATTTTTTAGAAATGCTTTTTTTTTTTCAATTTAATTAGTTAAAAAATTCACGTTTAAAAATTAATGATTTTTCAGCTTCTCTTATAATTTTTATTTTTTAGAACACTTTTCTTTTTTACCGATCTAAGATTTTTTTTTTTGAAATAATGTTTAAATATTTTTGATACTATCAACTTTATGTTTTATGAAATTAAGGAGACTCGGATCGGATGCTTTGGATGTTAGGAAGCTAGGAGAGAAAACATGAGATGTTTAGTTCGTTGATTGAAAAATAACATGTGACCTGCTTATTAATGAATCATGTACTGTCTCAAATATTGATTTCCATCAATATGCAGCATTAACTGCAGACCTCTACTAATGTAATTAATACTTCACACAGGTGAGACCCGTGCATGGCTTTGGAAATTGGACATCAATTATCTCATCTTCTAAATCTAAATAATATTTCACCGAACAGAATACCTAAGAGTTATTCGTCGGACTTACGCAAATATTAGAATTATACAATTACTCTTTATGTGAATTCGCAAGTCTAATGTTGCGAAAAAACGGGTAAAGTTGGATATTAGTCAATAGGGATGACGAATAAACGGGTAAAGTTGGATATTAGTCAATCGAAAACAAGTCACATGAAAATGGGTGAGTTATTCAACTTGACTCAAATTTAATGTAGATAAAAATTGGTAAACCCAATGGATAATATGGGTTTATATATTACCTAGATTGTACATTACTTCTTGTTATGTAGGGAAATACATACTTCCATAACAAAAAAAATTCTGTATTCTTTTTCTCCTTTTTGGCTATGGTATGAAGAAAAAAAAAAGTTCATGTTTTTGTTGAAAATAATAATTTTTTTTTATAATGAGAGGTCTGGAATCGAGGTCGCGAGGTTAAAATTTGGGTATCGCCTTAAGGTCGGGAGTCGCAATCGAAAATTGGGTTGCATGTCTAAACTTGTTTCAAATGGCGAGGTTAAATAAAAGTTTTGAAAAATATTTTCTTGATATAATGAATGTTTTGATTTTTTATCCCCTTACTTTATGTATGTGTAAGTTTTGGATCATTGGTTGCCCATGTGTACCTTTTTAAAAAAGAGGGAACTGTTAAATAGTAACTACTCATTGATTACCCTTTTAAAAGTGTTTGTTGAACGATTCTCAGGAAAAATAGCGAGGAGCACAAAAACAACAAAAACAAAGAGAGAAACATAATAACAAAAATTATATCTTCTTTACTAATACCAACAAAACAATAGTGACATTTAGTTTTGGAAACATAATTTTTTTTCCTTGACACTCAAAATTTGACTTGGAGCAACTCTCTCTCAAAGATTCGATTATCATTATGCTGTTCTTAACATGCACAAAATTTTGTCCTTGTTACGTAATTCTTACATTGGTATCAAAGTCATGGATGTTTGATTTCCGTTTGAATACTGTTTCTTGTAATTTGTCACTACAGATAGTTGTTAACAATATTTGTCAAGGTCTGTGCAAAAAGATTCTTAAATTAATTGATAGAGTATCGTTACTCACTTGTTAGAAAGCATAAAAGAATAGATATAGATCGAAAATTCGAACCCAATATTGTGTTTTTTTTTTTGAATAAGATACACTACTTGAGCACCACGAATTCGAGGTGTTTTTTTTCTCCATGAGATTTCAGAAGTAGAAACAATTCATGTTAAAGATTTGATTTCTTCTGAAAAAAAGGTTGATAATTTTTTTAACAGATCTAATGTTATTCTGTACTAATATTATATAAAGTAGTTTTTTTTTTTCAAAGTAGAGGAGAATAAAGTGTTAATGACTTGTTCTTGTTTATTAAAGATAGGAAAAATATTGTGGGGAGAATTATTGTTTTATCAATATGTTTTTTTTTTTTTTTGCTTTTTCAGATGATATTTGACCTTACTATAATAAATTAGGCTCATACGACTAGTTTGTCGCCTTTTTCTAATTAAAAACACTACACCATTTTAGGCCTACAGCCACACTAAATCTAAACAACGCTTGTAAAGTGTTGCCTAAAACATTTTTGGGAACGCTTTTAAAATGTAGCCTAATTTTTTAACTTTTGGCATCGATAATATTGGCAACACTTGTAAAGCGTATTCTTTAATGGTATAGGCTACACTTTATAAGCGTTGTCATAGTATGAAATAAATGGCAACAACTATTTACATATATGGCCACACTTTTAAAGTGTCCTATTTTTATAATTGTAAAAACAACACATTAAAAGTGTGGCCTAAAATTTTTCACTAAAATATTATATTCCCTCCAACATTTTCAACTCTCCCTCCCATTTTTATTGGCCAAAAAAAATAATTAATAAAAACTTTTCGATTGCTCTTCTTTCCTATCTGAACATACGCTT
>JAJOOR010007063.1:0-29721 GCA_036250505.1 Solanum acaule | reverse complement strand
GGTGAGTCCTCATATATTCGAGGACAATACCCAATATGTTCTTTTATGTCTTTTTAGTATTGTTTAAGTTGTGTATGGGATTAGTCCCGAATTTTGTACTCTAAAGTATTAGATGGTTTTGAGACATCATGTATAAAGTCTAGAAAGTCTTCCGGATGCTATTTTTTTTATGAAATGTTTTCTTGATAAAGAAAGTTTTTAATTCCTTATGGTTTTAGTGTCTATGCGATGAATGAATACTAAGAGGCTTGTATTAGACCTCTTCGAGGTCGAGTACGCCGGTTACGACTAGGGGGTGCTCCCGGGTTGTGACAGGGGCCACTGAAGGTGGTGCCGGGTTTGGTAATGATTCGGTAGTCGGAGGAGTTGTAGCTGATGTAACTTTGATAGGTGTTGATTGAGGTCTATCTCTGAGCCTATTCTGTCGGTGAATCAAGGGTTGTTCATATTCCAGCTCAGAAAAATATGGCTTAATAGCTGACTCTTTTCTAGCGATATGTTTCTTTCGTTTGCCTTTATCTCCCGATGGAAGATCTTGCTTTCTTTTCTCTGAAGGACGTGATCCTCCTTCATTGATTGTAATTCCCTTAGCCTTGTTCTGAGGTTGCGCATTTAAGTTTGTGTGTACCATATCTGCAAAGGTTTGTGATTAGTCAGAAGAACAATCACACTAAATATAGAAAATCTGAAACAGAAAGGTCAGCCAATCAGTCAGCGAATCGCCAAATCTCTTTGGCGAGCTAGGTCCAACTCGCCGAAGGGATTATCTTGAAATCTAGGCAAATAAGCGATGAAAGAGTCAAATTGGCGAGATGCCGACTACTTTCGGTGATGACGAAGTTGTCTGCCAAAAAATATAGTGAAAGAGGGTAAAAAGAGCATGCAAAGGGCGGTCTAAAGGCCTATTGGCGAGTCGCCGACTACTTTTGGCGACCACAGATGTGTCCGCCGAAAGTTATAGATCCCTCAACACTATGGACTTGAGTGAAGGGCAATCTAAGATCAGTAGGCGAACCACGTGCTTGCTTTTCAACCCACTTCTTAGAATCGACCTTACAAGCCCTAGAAATGAAATCAAAGCATGCATACACGAAATTCACACAAGACCCACTCTTCCCATCACCCCAGAATACTCAGACTTCTTCCGGTCCTGCCAAATTTTGGCCATTAAACTACGATCACCCTTAAGAATGTCGTCACCCATTCATTCATTGAGCGGTTTACATTATTTAGCACAAATGCGGGCTATCTAGGTGTTACTCAACCAATATAATGAAAACCAAGCAACACCCATTGAAATCTCAATTAAATTAAAGCACAAACAACAAGGCATTCGATTATTAAAATATTACAAGCAACTAAGTACCAATTCTCCGTTATTGGGGTTGGCCCTAGTGTCACTAGGTGACCCCAATATGTCATTTGGGTGGAGATGAGGCACTACAAAACTCAAGAGTGACCTGATTAGCTGGATTTATCTAGAGTGATATCCAATCATTTGATTCAACATTTCAATATTCTCTTTCATTTCTTCCAACACTCGATCTTGATCAGTGATCTTTTACAGAATGATTTGAAGTGTGTCCTCGACACTATCCCCCCCATCTCTAGACTTCCTCTGCTCAAGAGGGGGTATATACCCCCCCTTGTTGGTGCATTGGACTTCCACCTCTGAGATTTTGGTGGCCAAGTCGTTTAGCTGAGATGCCACTGCGGTCAGCATGAGATCCTTTTGGACTCCTTGGCTTATTTCAACCAAATTGCCACTACTCTGCTCAGCCATGCTCATCTAAATGGACAACTCAACGAAGAACACAACTAAAACTAAAATTAGTAAACTACAACTAACACTACAAGAAAAACTGTTATTTAAGACCAACATTTAGGGATGAGTTAATAATCTCGTCTCAAAAAGTGTATGTATTGGGACGAGATTTTATTCCCGTCCCTAATCCTATATGTTATTGCGAAGATACAAAATCTAGTCTCTAAAGAAATTACAACCTTGTCCCAAAATCTAAATATACTAGTAAAAACAGAGAAGCGGGAAAAAGAGCGCTCCTTTTGAAAAAAAAATTAAATTTTTATTTTCACATAAGCCCATCAAGAGCCAAAAGTTTAACCAATCAAAATTCTTAAGAGAAAAGCCTCTATTTTTTTAAAACAAAACAATTAAGTCGCTACATATTTTTCAATACCCATAAGCCCTAATCGATTTCATCACATATCTCTCTAGCAGCTCTCCAAATTAGAATTCTTTAGGAATATAGTGCTAAAGCTCTTAGATTTCGTCTACAGTTTCTCAAATTTAGAAAGAACAGGTTGTAGGTCATCAAGTTCTACCCTATTTTGTGAGTTGATTTCCATCTAATTGATTCTTAGGTATGCCTCTTCTTCTGTATTTATGTTTTTCTTTTCTTAATTCCATTATGCATTTGGGTTGTTCGAATTACTCTTCATGTTCTTATGCATCATCTGGTCGTTCTCTATATTTGTTTAATTTGCAAAAGATTATTGAGTGAGAATTTCTAGTTGATAATTTTGTTTTCTGAAGTATATGCAAGTCTGTTGCCTGAACTTTGTTTATTGAATTTTAGATTAGAAACCTATGTATATTCGGTCATAAACTCTTTGAAACCCAAAGAGTGTTGTCGACTTGAATACTAAAAGATCCTCAATCAAGTATCTAATGTCCTGTAATTCAGATGTAACATCTCGTTTAATCAATTGGCATAGAAGGCACAACAAACTAATATTTTTTTTAAATAACTATATGCATCCCACAGTAGAAAGAATATATGCATCTTACGCCTTGACAAAATCCTATTGAATATATGTGTCAATTATTTTATCAAACATGTGAGCCAGCGTAAGAAATTTAAAAGTACAGGTCCTTCATTGTTTCCTTAATTTGACACCAATTTATCAAGAGTGAGATCACACTTAGCTCTTATTCAACTAATGAGAATGGGATAGAAAGTATATAAACCAACTTTATATTTGTTACCTTATTAAGCCAAACAGGAAGAATAACTCAAAAATACCTCTTTATCTGTTTCAAGAAGAAATTGATTCATCGATAGAACTTTTTCCATGAAAGCATCATTAGTCAGAATGACACCTTTTTATTCTCCAGTATTTCTGCTAGTGTACATAATCGAGCAAATATCAGTATTCCTTTTCTGAGGAAGTTCATGATCCAAACTTCCCTACATAGATTGACACCCACACTTAAGTGAATGGAGCAATAACTAGTTATTAGAATGCAGATATTTGCATATGAGATCTGCATCATTAACACTTCATCATTACAATTAGAACAAACTCTTCCCATGAGAAAAAATCTACTTCTTGTTCCTTGGCTTAACTTTTTGAGTGCTGGAAATGTTTCCGAAGCTGACAATAGCTTTGTGTTCTTAGAGAAAGCCTCATAAAAAATGTTATAATCCCCTTTGTTCTTTGTAATTTAAAAGAACACCTCAACTCAACTCTTCACTAAATTCTTGCTAATAACCTTAAGGATCTTGTTCTGCTACAACATACCTCTGTAGATGTTAAGATGAAGGTCCTTAGAATCCACAATGCTCTTGACAAAGCTCAAATATTCAAGCATCACCTCCTTAAAATAAACTTTTACAATAATAAGACAGTTGGAACAAATAGCAATCTGTTTTAGAGACACTTGAAAAAAAAATTGTGAGTGTAATATGTGTCCATCAACAGTAATTGTGGAGTAATATTAAGCAACAAAAGTTGGATCACATGTGGGCAAGCATTGAGGTAACAAATGTAATATATTTTATGGTTGGGTCTTTGGACCTTTTGTTGTGGTTCTTAACTGTCATCCAAAATGTACATCATCATATTAAATAGCTTTGGGAAAATATAGTTCTATAGGAACAACATCAATTTACTTTTTCATCTTCTTTTCTACAAAATAAGAGTTAAACATCATTTGTGCTATGGTCAGTAACTTAAGTCATGCTTTCATTACTGTAGGATAAATTTAAAAGTGTTGACATCAAATATCATTGTAATCATATCTTGGATGGAAGAATGCGCTATGGAACAAATTCAGAGGATACTTGCATAGTTTGTGAAGAGCAAGTCAATGGTTCAGGTTCTTATGAATATTCAAAAGGGAGTAGAAAAGAAAGAAGAATGAGAGTTGTTAGTTAAGGAACATTTTTGTTCTAAAAGTTTTGAGGTAATATTAGAAAATAGTATGAAAGTTTTAATTTGCAAAATTGCACTTCAACTTTGATTTGCTGAAATTTCAAACATTTTGCACCCCTCCCTTGGAATCTCCTTATTTCTCCTTAAGTTAGAAGGAGATAGTAAAGTTTCGTTTTTGGCAGGGACATTCACAAATTTATAAATGCTAGTTTCCTAGTGTGTTTGGAGCTTGTTTTTGGCAGGGATATTCACAACTTGCCATTTTTTGCTTTAATGATCATTAGTTTCATTGATCATGACAATGGAGAATTTAATTAAGTGTATGAGTATCTGGAGTTTGGATTCCATTTTAGTTTATTGACCCATTCTTTCTTTTAAAATTTGCATTTCAATAGTCATTTTAAGCTTATTATTTTTAAAATACAGGCAAGAAGCAAAATGAACTCACAAAACCGAGTGATGTTGACGATTCCTCCTCATATTGATAGCCAGCCTATTCGAGAAATTCTATATCAGCAGGTATCATCAAAATTTGTTTTCCCTATCTCTATTATATATAGCTACATAAGTTGGTTAATAATTAAAATAAAGTAAAAAATGTAGAATAGAAAATCAATGGCTAAGTCTCAAGTTTACTTCCTTGTCTTTCTTCTCTGCTTCCTTTTCATTACAAGTACTTTCGTTGATAACTATTATTTCACTTCATAATCTTTATTTTGGCTAATAATATATTGTAGTCTGAGACAGAAGAAATAGTGAAAGCCGACAAATCTCTACCTAGCATAGAGATTGTAGAAAAATGTTGAGTGGAAAATAAATCAATGAATGATCGTGTGTCTACCTTAGAAGATAAAATGGTAAAAATAAGAAGAATGCAATAATTCTTCAAAGCTCAACAATCAGTTATCCCGCATACAACACTGCTCGATTCAACAGAATGACCAATGACTTGTTATGCTGACCAAGTAAGTAATAATATACCCAATTTTTAATTATTTTATTTATTTGTGTAGTCATTTTAGAAGTTGCTCGACTTCAACCCTGTATAGACACTACTGCGCATCTTCTTCTTTCTCTATTTTCAGTACACTTTTCCGCAAAGATGTCAGACATGTTGTTGTTCTTATTGTTTCTTTCACTTGCAATTTTACAAGCACTAGTTGCTTAAAAGAGAAACCATTAGTTAAGTAGACTTCTTTCCCCTGTTCCACATCTTCTTCTTGCTCTATTTTCACTTCATAACTATCGAGCATGATGTTATTGTGTTTGTTTGATGCACTTGCAATTTAACAAACATAAATTGCTTAAAAGAAGATTCATAAGCTAATTAAACTTCTTGCCTCTATTGCACATCTTCTTCTTGCTCTATTTTCACACTTCTCTACACAACTGTGCATAACTAGACCTCCTCTGGTTTTTTTTTCTTGGTTTGAAATAGCTGATAAGTAAATGAATACAACCCCAACTTGATGAGTGATGGCTATCGTATGTTGTCTTATACTTGTAGAACATTTCAATTCAAATGTGTATACATCTCAGCCTTGTAGGTTCTTCTAAGCATCAAAGTCGGATGTACTCTAACATCATGTATCTACTCGCTACAACCATTTCTCTCGCTTGAAACACTATATATGTTGTAGAAAATGATCCTCAAGGTGTTTTTTCCAACCATTTAGGACCCTAAAATTGATAAACATGATTCAGCTGCCATCCTGTTTGTGTAGTACTGCAGCTAAAGTCTTAGCATTCCCATATGTTTCTCTATATTTTATGCCAGTGAGAATTTGTGGCCTAGTTATTCTCAAGTCTTTGTAAACTTTTAAAGGGGCTTAGTTCCTTGACTTATCATTTAAATTCGTTTTAATTTGTAGTGAGTTCCTCCCATTACCACACTTTTCTCGCAAAAAATAATTTGAATTACCAGGCTGTCATCACCTCTTGTTGAAGTTACCAGAAGACTCATAAAAACATTGTTCATTATGGAAATTTTGATGTTAAATTTTGTTCTGATCACTCAGTCGTGCATGTAATTTTGAAACATGCTCTTGTTTCTATTTTATGCACAGCTACGCACAACTTCTCAGGGTTCAAAATTTTTAGCATAAAAATCTTATCCATTTTACTCAACCTGATGGTGCATACTAGTAAGAAGTTAGCTTTACTTAAACACTTTGACCGAATAAAGCTTTAGTGGTGTGAACTACTTTTCTTGATTGTCTTCTTTTGAAGGCTATTTATATTCTCCACTTTTCATTGTTAAATGATTCCAGTAAAAGTCGAATTGTTACAATCTATTGGAGAGTTCCACATAACTCTGGCATCTTGACTCATAACATCATGTCCTATAATTCTAAATGTTGCATGAGTATGTAATTGATGACTTATTAAAGCACGATCTCGATGTGAACATTTTATCATTACATAGCCTTGACATAATGTTTATAGATGCAATCAGATTATTAGTTACTTCGCTAATGACCTCTTCTCAAATAGGAGGGGACTTGATAAAAAAAACAGATCTTTTAGTGGCCTCTAAGATATACTACATCAGTTTTTGTATCATGATGAGGAACTTGAGCCACCATTATTTTGCTACAAATGAATTTCGGTAATATTAGAATCTTGTCTTGTCTGATTATTGGAACATTGTTTATGCACGCGCATATATCTTCTTTTATATTTTCTGCCCAGCTGCACACTCAACAATAGTATCCTTCACTTCAGGGAATTGAAAAAGAAAGCTTTTCCAAGCTTGGATAAGATCAAAAGAACTAATCGCTTTCTCAACTCCTTCTTGCTCAAATTTTATTTTCTGCATAGCTACACAACTTCTATGTTTGTACTTTTCATTCTTTAGTCCATTTGTTTCCATTTTCTGACCAGTTCTGTTTAGTTGTGTTTCTTCAAAATAGTTTTAAATTTTATTCTTGCAGCTTTGTTGATGCTTTTGGATAACACTTGAAGAAAGTTAGACTCCATTTGAGGTGAGCAGTTTAATTAATTCTACTGTGAAAGTTAGCTATGTTTTTTTGGTCAGCAAAGAATTTCTCTTACCCACCAGAAAAATCACATTAAGCACAAGGTTGCTGCAAGCTTGGGTAAACTGTCCCAAGTATTGCAGGTAGACTTATTTGCATAATAGTTCAAATATGACTAAAGGATAAAATAAAAAATGCTAGTATATAGACACTTCAATCTTCACTTGGATGTCTCTCAAGGTGTTGCAAGATATTTCTTCTGCATGTTACCTTAGAGCAAGACTTCATGTGTAATGAATTTGATCAACTGTTGGTCTATGCCTGCTTTCTGTTGGAAATAGCCTCATATTTCTCTCTAACCAAATGTAATATACTCCAGCAGCTGACCACATTCTATAGATATTCACAACAACTGAATGAGCTCTTGCATGTACCACAACCAAGTAAATTTCCTCAATCCATTATGTTACAACTGCTCAGTCCTATTTGTTCCATATACTTTGCAGCCTTAAGGATCTTTATTATTATACCAATCATTATTTAACGTCATCTCAAATTTTTTACTTGCAGAATTTAAAGATCGAAGTTACAAATCAAGATGCAGCTAAAGAAGATGCACAAACTCATTATTGTTTGGCTTGAATGTTATGCAATACTTGATATTATAGTCTAACTCAAATCTTAGATAAGGTTTTTCTTAAGCAAATATCAAAACTAACATCTGAGATGTTAATTAATTTATTGCAATTAATCTCTCTCTCTCTCTATCTTTTTGTATCGAGATTTTCAGTAGCAATTCTTTATTTGTAGATGAAATTTCTTTTTTTGTGATATCGAGCTCTAGAACCGTTGGTGGTTAATTAGAGACAAGAATTATTGCTTGTCTCTAAAGGAAAATCTATGACTAGAAATGTTGTTCCTCTCTAAAGGATAATCTAAGCCCAGAAATGTTGCTAGTCTCTAAAAGATATCTAAGACCAGACCATTCTTGTCGCCAAAGAGTACAAGGACCAGGTTTTTTCTAGCCGCTAAAGAAGATTAACGACTAGAAAGTTAGACATTTATAAAATATAAATCGTCTATTTGAGACCAGAATTGTCGTCTTTAAAATCATGTAACGACCAATATTTTCCCCTATCCCAAAAGACATTTAATGACCGGCTAATGAAACTCGTCGCAGTAAACATTTAGCGAAGAAGGCTTTTAGGACGGGTGGCGACCAGCCTTTTCCCGTCTCAATAGCTCATTTAGGACCAGATTTGGACATTTAGGGACCAGATTTCTCTTCCTTACAGGCTGTTTTTCTTGTAGTGTAAGAAGAACAAAAACTCTACTAATCTAAAAATTCTCAAATAAAACCAATCCCCGGTAGCGGTGCCATTTTAATGCTTATCGTGACCAACGACACTAACCTACAGTACGAGTGTCAACGATTGTCAATAATATAGTAACCCAACTAAAGGTTGGGGTCGTGTCCCAAGGGAGTGGTTTTGAGAATTGATAGAAAAATAAAAATTAGTTCTAACTAGTCGTAAGTAAAGATATTAATGATTAAAAACATAATAAATCAAAGGGGGGTAACACAAAAGTGTCAAATATCGATTTGGGGGTTTAATCACAAGTAGTATAAACAACAAAAAATAACAAGAAAATCAAGTATGGGGAAGAGTTCTTGGGGTGTGACTGCAATACAAGTTGAGATAAATCGTTGGGTACATGCCTTCGATAGGAAATTTGCAAAATAATAGTGACTAGGCTAAGCTTTAGATGGAAATAAGTTCCTTCTCGGGCAACTTACCCCGTTTCAAATGCGTTCATCTCGGAAACCCATTTGCCGCATGAAGGCCAGCCTACGCCTTACCCCACTCACTCTCTCGAACTGAGTGTTAGGATATGGGACTAGGGCTCACCCTCTGGGGCGGAACCTCATGTCGACCCACTCCTTATGCCATCAGTCTAGCGGTCTTGGTTTTGCGACCTCCCTCTCGAGCAAGCCGAAAACACATGGGTGGTTTTGTATTTGCAACTACAAGCCCATTAAATTAAACCACAACTACTAGGTGAAATCACCATTAAAATGCATCTAACCTATCAACAAGCAAGACCCAAACAACAATATCAACGCATATTTGCTAAATTACACCCCAAGAATGGGGTTTTTAGCCACAGATCAAGAAATAACAAAATACACCTAAAATGATACTAAAATCAAATGGGTATAAGAAATTAAACCTTAATTTAATCAAACGAAGAAGAATTGAGAAGACCCACTTCCAATTTGGGGAAGATGAAATCATTCTTTCTTCAAGTCTCCCACAAAACCCTCTGCAAACTTGAGAGAAAGTATACAAAAAGTACTATTCTATTCTGGAAAATAAAATTAATGTTCGACTCTCTAAAAATTAATAACAAATTTAGTATTTATAGACTTTAGAAAATAGTGCTGGCGGATCTTTCGGTGAGGTTAGTCGGAATTGCTGATTAACTCGGTGATTCGCCCTTTGGTGTAGTTGTCGCCGTCTTGCACTAGCCTTCAGCGTTTTCGTGCTCTGTTTCATTGGGCGGTATAGTACTGCTTCACAGAACTATTCGGTGAAGCGCCGACTGCTCCTTTCATCGCCTTTTTGATTCTTCTCCTTCAGGCTTCGCGTACTGGAACAAAGGGCGGAGTGCGTCCCTTCGGTGAGTCGCCAAGTGTGCTTGGCGATACGCAGGCTTCAACTTCTTTGTTCTTTTTAGCCTTTTTGTTCCTTTTTGCGCCTAAGTGTCCATGCTTCCACCAAAACTTCAAATACCTGGAACTTAAGAGTTTTCATCAGATATTGAGACAAAATAAGTATTTGAGGACACTATTTCTATCAAAATAAAGCCCTAAATGAGTCCAATTTGTGGATTCATATGGAAGACAACGCCAAAACAGGCTCTATGCTCTTCATGCTCACCAGGATCAGGAATATTCTCCTGATGTAGTCACTGGTACGTTTTGAGTCTTTAATCCCGATATTTATGCTTTGTTAGATCCAGGGGCTACTCTTTCCTTTGTAACTCCTTATATAGTAGTTAAGTTTGATGTTAGTCCAGAAACTCTCTTAGAACCCTTCTCAGTCTCTACTCCAGTCGGTGACCCAGTTATAGCTAGACGAGTATAAAGAAATTGCCCTATCATAGTGTCTCAGAAAGTCACCTCAGCAGATCTTGTAGAGGTAGAAATGGTAGACTTCGATTTCATTCGAGGCATGGATTGGTTACATTCCTGTTATGGCTCAATCGATTGTAGAACTAGGATTGTTCGTTTCCAGTTTCCAGACGAACTAATCTTAGAATGGAAGGGTTGTAGCTTAGCGCCTATAGGTCGATTCATTTCTTACCTTAATGCCAGAAGGATGATCTCTAAGGGTTATCTCTATCATCTGGTTCGGGTTAATGATTCAAGCTCCAAAACCCCAACTCTTGTGTCAGTTCCAGTGGTTAATGAGTTTCCAGAAGATCTTTTCGAAGTTTCTCTCGAAAGGGAAATCGACTTTGGAATTGATCTCCTTCTAGATACCCAGCCTATTGCTATTCCTCCTTACAGGATGGCTCCAACTGAGCTTAAGGAATTAAAAGAGTAGTTGAAATACCTTCTAGATAAGGGCTTCATCAGACCTAGTATTTCACCATAGGGTTCCCCGTTGTTGTTCGTGAAGAAGAAAGATGGTTCTATTAGAATGTCCATTGACTATAGGCAGTTGAACAAGGTCACAATCAAGAATAAGTATCCCATCCCCAGGATTGATGACTTGTTTGACCAACTTCAGGGTGATAGTCATTTCTCAAATATAGACCTCAGATCAGGTTATCATCAACTCAAGGTCAGAGATAGTGAAATTCAAAAGATAGCCTTCAGAACTCGGTCGGGTCATTATGAATTTGTAGTTAAGTCATTTGGACTAACCAATGCTCTTGAACCTTTCATGGATTTGATGAACAGAGTGTTCAAGCAGTATTTGAACTTGTTCTTTATTGTCTTTATTGATGATACCCTCATTTACTCTAGGAATGAGGAAGAACATGCAAGTCATTTGAGAGTTGTTTTGCAAAGTTTCAAAGATCGCCAGTTATTCGCCAAATTTAACAAGTGCGAGTTTTGGTTACAATCAGTTGCGTTCTTTGGGCATTTAGTATCCAGCGAAGGGATCCAGGCAGATTCCCAGAAAATAAAAGAAGTAAAACAATGGCCCAGACCTACCTCTTTTGTAGATATAAGAAGTTTCTTGGGTCTAGTGGGTTATTACACAAGGTTCGTGGAATGATTTTCATCCATAGCCTCACCATTGACAAGGTTAACTCAGAGGATGGTCATGTTTCGGTGGTCAGATGATTGTGAGAAAATATTCGCAGAATTGAAAACTAGGTTGACTACAGCTCCTATGTTGACTCAACCAGAGGGTTCAAACGGTTATGTGATTTATTGTGATACATCTAGAGTCAGCGTAAGCTATGTGTTAATTCAGTGAGGTAAGGTTATAGCCAATGCTTCTAGACAACTTAAGATGCATGAGAAGAATTATCCAACTCATGACCTCGAGCTTGTAGCAGTGGTGTTTGCACTCAAAATTTGGAGAAATTACTTGTATGGTGTTCATGTAGATGTGTTCACAGACCATAAGACCCTCCAGTATGTGTTCACCCAGAAAGAGTTGAATCTTCGCCAGAGAATATGGCTTGAGTTCCTCAAGGATTATGACATGAGTGTGCATTACCATCCGGGTAAGGCAAATGTAGTAGCAGATGCCCTTAGCAGACTATCTATGGGTAGTGTAGCACATGTTGAGGAAGAAACAAAAGAGCTAGCAAAGGATGTTCACAGGCTTGCTCATTTAGTAGTTCGTCTAATGAGCATATCAGATGATGGTGTGATAGTTCAAAATGGATCAGAATCTTCATTGGTAGTGGAGGTTAAGGAAAAGCAAGACAGTGATCCGATATTGCTCGAACTTAAGGGTGCAGTCCATCAACAGAGGGTAGACGTATTCTCCCAAGGGGGAGATGGTGTGCTTCGCTCTCAGGGTCGATTATGTGTTCCTAATGTGGGCGAGTTGAGACAGAAGATTCTTGTAGAAGCCCATAACTCCAGGTATTCTATTCATCTAGGTGCCACTAAGATGTACTGTGATCTGCGGGAAGTCTTTTGGTGGAATGGCATGAAGAGGGATATAGTAGACTTTGTGGCTAAGTTGCCCAATTGTCAGCAAGTGAAGGTAGAACATCACAAACCAGGGGGTATGACTCAAGAGATCAACATTCCTACTTGGAAGTGGGAAGTGATCAACATGGATTTCATTACAGGATAACCTTGTACTCGCAGATAACATGACTCCATTTGGGTGATAGTTGACAAAGTTACTAAGTTTTCTCGCTTTTGGGCGGTCAAGACTATTGATTTGGCAGAGGACTATGCCAAGCTTTACATTAATGAGATAGTCAGATTGCATGGGGTTCCTTTGTCTATCATCTCAGATAGAGGTCCTTAGTTTACCTCTAATTTCTGGAAGTTATTTCAGAAAGGTCTTGGTACTCAGGTTAATCTTAGCACAACATTTCATCCACAGATGGATGGTCAGGCAAAGTGTACCATTCAAACCTCAGAGGACATGTTGAGAGCTTGTGTGATCAATTTCAAAGGTAGTTGGGATGATCACCTTCCTCTTATAGAATTCACCTACAATAATAACTACCATTCCAGCATTCAGATGGCCCCTTATGAGGCATTGAATGGGCATAGATGTAGATATCCTGTTGGTTGGTTTGAAGTAGGTGAAACAACCTTGATAGGGCCAGATTCGATTCTTGATGCTATGGAGAAAGTGCAGCTCATTAAAGATAGACTTAACACATCCCAGAGTCGCCAGAAGTCTTATACAGATGTAAGGAGAAGGGAACTAGAGTTCCAAGTGAATAATTGGGTCTTCCTGAAGGTGTCCCCTATGAAGGGGGAGATGAGATTTGTCAAGAAAGGGAAGCTCAATCCCAGCTATGTAGGCCCTTATCGGATCTTAGAAAGGATTGGTAAAGTGGCTTATGAGTAAGAGTTGCCAGCAGATCTAGCAGCAATGCATCCAGTTTTTCACATTTCATTGTTAAAGAAATTTGTGGGTGATCCAGCATCTATTGTACCCTTAGAAAGTGTGGATGTGAAGGATAGTCTCACTTATGAAGAGGTACCAGTTGAGATTCTTGATCGTCAGGTTAGAAGGTTGAGAAACAAAGAAGTCGCTTCAGTCAAGGTTTTGTGGAGGAGTCAGTCCGTAGAGGGAGCTACTTGGGAAGCCAAGCAGCCATGAAGTCCAAGTATCCTCACCTCTTTTCTTCCGATTCGACTCCAGCTTGAGGTAATAGGTCCTCCTCAGTTTTATAGTCATTCATGTGTAAATTCAGTCTTAATATCATGTTCCTTCAGTCTGTACTTGCATTTTCAGCGTATTTTCATGTTTTTGAAACTTAGTTCAGCCAGAAATCAATTTCTTGTGTTTAGTGGTAGGGTTGCAGCTCATCCCCTCCATTTCAGCTAGTTTAGTCTTCATTCGAGGACGAATGATCCCAAGGGGGAGATATTGTAACACCTCGAAAACAAGACCTAGATTTTTTTTTTGTAGAAACATACCTGAAGCAGTGAACCACAGTAGGGTTCAAGGACTGTGACAGGGTCCACGGTCCGTTGACCAGCCCGTGGTAAAGACTTGTATCCCTCTGGGCCAGACATCAGACCAGGAGACCCTTTTGGGCCGTGGTCTTGATGACGGACCGTGGTGGCGTCTGTATAGTCAAGGTAGTAGCCCCCCCTAACCAACTCCTTAGACCCCCACGCCTAAGTAAAGACCACGAGGACCTTCACGATCCGTGATCCTCCACACGGGTCGTGGCGGTGGTCCATGATGGCTATCTAGTAGGCCCCCAGACCTGAGCTTCTAGACCTCAGCCCAACTGAGGACCATGGGGACCTTCACGGTCCATGGTCCTCCACACGGGCCATGGTAGGGGCTCGTGGATCAGACCCCAGAACCCCCAGCTCCTGGACCCTAGACCACGACCATCTTCACGGTCCGTGGTCCTTTTCATGGTCCGTGGAAGTGGGCGTGGTCAGCCTTGTCTGCAATTTATGTCAGGGGTCTTTTGGTCTTTTCCTATTTCGTTGGACTCCTAAACTATATCGTTTTAACCATAAACTATGTGGTTTTGATTAGTTTTAGCCTAGAAGCATAACTAGAACTTACCTAAGTCAGATCTTTCATCAAAATCTTAGAAAATTAGAGTGTAAAGAGGAGAAAAGGTCTAGCAACCCTAGTTTAAGAACACAACATGATTCCATCAGTTCCAGCCTCGAAATCGAAAGATTTCTCCGTGGAATTTGTCACCAGGTATGTGGGGCTTCACTAGTGGGTTCCTTTCACCCATTAGGTCCTTAATTTTCAGTCAGATTCTTGATTCCCTTATCATAACTACACCTAGAGGTTTTACAACTCCAGCAGATCATCATGAATTAGTTAATTTAATGTTCCAAATCAGATTATCATGTTATTACATCGTTTCTTGCATAAATTTCAAAACCCTAGCTATGTATTTGTTTAGTTCTTGAATTACACATGCTAGGCCATATATTTCAGATATACACGCCTTAGTTTTGAATGTGTCATTATCAGTATATAAATGTGCATTCTCAGTTTGCATGTTAGTTCGAGCTATCCAGTACATTACAGAAACTCAGTCATAATATGTTAATCAACTTAATCTATTGGGAGTAGCATACTATCGAGTTGGACTAGGGTCAGTCACCCATATAGTCCCAGAACTACGAGCCACGTAGGTTGTAAGTCCCCTCTGTGGGCACCATTTTAGTGATCACACCAGCATGCCTCTATACCTCTGGTAGGGTATATTAGGTCTTCTCGATGAGGCGTATACATCGGACTCCACATTGCTCATGTGGTTTTATTATTGGTAATTAGTAGCTCTTATAGTCCAGTCAAACTCTATTGCATTGACCACATTTCAGTATTGTCAGTATTTAGTCTTAGCATGTTATCAATTGGTCATTGCATTCACTTAACTCAATATTCAGTATCTATATCATGTTCAGATTATGTTCTTGCTTTATTTCTTGTTCAGTTATATGTTTATTTCAGCTTCACTTTGTCCTACATGCTTAGTACCTTTCAAGTACTAACGCATACTCTGCACTACATCTTCTCATGATGTAGGTTCAGGTCCCCAGCCGTCAGATCACGCATAGATCAGTTCTCGATCTTCAGTTCAGCAGCATCAGTGGTGAGTCCTCATTCTTCGTGGACTAGTGACATGTTTATCTTTATCGCTTTTAGCTTTAGTTTCTGGTTTGCTAGATCTAGTTGGGGCATGTCGTAACATCTCTAGTCAGTTTAGATACTTATTTCAGACATAGTTAGATTCAACTTAGTATTTGGGTTTGATATTTTTCTTGTATTAAACTCTTCGTTTCCATATATTTAGTTTTAGTATATGGGTATTCCCATCATTTCAGACTTTCATTATTATTTAGCTTCCGCATCAGTTATTATTATTCTTAGTATGCTCATGTCATGTCAGCAGGGTTAGCTTGTGGTCACTTGTGATCCTAGTTCCCGTGTCCGCGTCTCGGGGGTAGCTCGGGGCGTGACATCTTTGTACCCAAAAAAATCTAGAATCATTAGAAGATAACTCAAGAAGAATAATTTATTAACTAGACATTTGACCTTTCTGTCGAGTGCACCTTTTACATGAAGCAAGTGTAGAATTTAAATCTCTTCAAATATTCACACAGTGTTTGATCAATTTGATGCCATACATAGTAATTTCTTCTTCTTTTTGTGCTGCCTGAAGCTTGCAGCCCCTTAAGCAATTAAAATTTTCAATTCTATGATATCGATATATATCACATGTTTTGAACTTGAAGTTTTATTGCTTCTTCTTCAGCAAAACCTTAATATCCACCTACTTTTATTTCATGTAAGCCAATAGACAAAGGCTTATAGTTCAATAGTTAAATGCACTCTGTTAGTTCCTAAGAATTTAACAAATTTCTCATTCCTGATTCTCCAACTCTAAACCCCAATCTATAGTCATGGAATATACAAATCACATCTATAATTCTAGTTGAAAAACTTACCTTGTTTCCTCCTTCTGTTTTTACTTAACAATTGTAACACCCCGAATTCAAAAAGAACAAAATAACAGACTATGCAGAACCTGTAGGTGCCATCGATGGAGTCCACCCATGGCCCATGGGTGAGACCATAGACCGTAGGTCGGCCACCCAAGATATCCAAAAAAGGGCATGACCCACAATAGGACCTGTGGACTGTAGGTGGGACCACGGTCCGTGGATCATGACATCCAAATCCATCACCAGATGTCGAACGACAAAGTGACAGGACGGACCGTCAGTCGACCTACGGTCCGTCGGTCAGGCCCGTCGATGGCCGCATCAATTTTTAAGTTGGGGTCGTTTGGTCTTTTCCCCTATGCATTGGGCATTTAAACTACGTCATTTAACACCTAAACTACATTGTTTTACTTAGTTTAAGCCTAGTATTCTAATCAGAACCTACCCTAATCGATTCATTCAGAAAAAATCATCAAACTTAAAGCAAAAAGGAGAAAAGAGTCGACCAACCCCTTCAAGAATGCACAGGAGGTTTTCTTCAGTTCCAACCCTGAAATTGAAGGATTTCTCCGTAGATTTCATCACCAGGTATGTGGGATTTCACTAGTGGGTTCCTTTCATCCACTAGGTCCCTAGAATTCAATCAGATTCTTGATTCTCTATATCTTGTTTTGACCTAGGGTTTCTAAGACCTTAGATATTGGTTGTGATTTAGTGGTTATATGTTCTTAATCAGAATATCATATTTTTGTGGAACATTGCTTAGTTCCTTGCATGAAACTCAGAACCCTAGATGTGTAGATTCTCTTAGTTCGTGAATTACACTTGCAAGGTCAGTTACACATATAAACATGCCTCAGATTTCGAATGTTTTATTGTCTGTACTTAAATGTTGCATTCTCAGTTAGCATGTCAGAATATTAAGGTAATCCAGTATTTCTGTTATGTTGTTTTATACACATTTCTAGTTGGGAGTAGGCTTAGCACTGAGTTAGACTAGGGCTCAGCATACCCTCATAGTCCCAAAACTACGTGCCCCCGTAGGTTTATATGTCCCCTCTGTGGGCATCAAATTTAGTGATCATGCTAGTCATGCCTTTATACCCTTGGCAAGGTATATTGGGTTCTCTCGATGGGGCATATACATCAGACTCCATGTTTAGATCACATGGTTTTATGTCGGTTAATAGTAGTTCCCACAGAAAGACTCTAGTGCATTGACTAGGTTTTCAGATATACTTTAGTATTCAGTCTCAGCATGTTATGTTCATAATCATTACTTGGTCATTGGACTTAGCTTAGTTTACAATTATATTTCAGTATATATGTTTTTGTTCAGATTATGTCATTTCTCAGTTACGGTTTGTTCAGCCTACATGTTTATTCAGCTATTATATATATACTGCATGCTCAGTACATTCCAATGAATGACGCATACTCTGCGCTACATCCTTTCATGATGCAGGTTCAGGTACTCAGCATCCAGATCACGCGTAGATTGGTTCCCGATCCATACTCAGTAACATCAGTGGTGAGTCCTCATACTTCGAGGACAATAGACATGTTTTTGATTTCAGTCTTTCTTTTCATTTTCACTTTTGCTAGGATTAGCTGGGGACATGTCCTAGCAACTCTAGTCAGTTAGACAATTTTTCAAACATAGTATATGAAGGAGCTTTAGTTTTGAGTGAGTCTTTCAATATTAATAAACTCTCAGTATATTTTATTTTTTCAGATCAGTATTGGGTATTCCCCATTTCTCAGTTATCTCATGTTTTAAGCTTCCACATAGTATCTCTTGTTCAGTTGTTTTTGTATGCTTATGATATGCCAGCTCACGGTTAGCTTGGGGTCACTCGTGATCTAGGTCCCGTGTTTACGTCAAGGGGTTAGCCTCGGAGTGTGACAAACTTGGTATCAGAGCATTAGGTTTAAGAGTCCTAGGATGTCTTAAAGCCTCACTAAGTAGAGTCTCTTTCATGGGTCTGAAGACTACAACATCTAATGAGAGGGAGGCTATAAAGTGTTTTAAGAAAAATTTCACTTTCTTTCTATTCTTATCGTGCATGAGGTATGATCCAACTTCTCCTTTCTAATCCGTCGTTATGCGGTTCAGATCATGCCTCCTCGTAGAGCTTACACAAGGAATGCTAATGCCTGCAACGCTAACGCAATTTCTCCAGTCCAAGACCATGAGGTTACAAATGCAGAGTTTCAGAATACTATCCAGCTTTTGGTTCAGAGTGTAGCCAATCAGAATATTCAGCAGGTCCAGGTCCAATTCCTACTAATACCAATGTTGGGTCATCTGCGGCTATGTTTTATCGAAAAAAGAAATAAAAGACTTAAGTTTTCAAAAATCAATTTAACTCTAGTTTTAAAGAAATATCAATTTTTCAAAGAGAGTCGCCACTTAATTTTTGAAAGAAATTAAGAAAACTTACAATTTTCAAAAGATTTAAAACAGACTAAAAATTATTTGAAATCCAAAGAGGGTTCGCGGTTCAATTTACATCTCGAGAAGTTGTTAGGCTCTCGAAATGTCCGTTAACGTGCGGTTGACCGACAACTTGACTAAAATATGACTTTTGACCAATTTTTTGAAAATATTATCTAAGTAAATAAAGGTTATTTTAAAATATTACTCAAAGGGAAATGGACTTAAAACAATTTTTTAAGAATTTCTTATTGACTAACAACATAAATGGTAAGTAATAAATAAATATTAAATATTTCAATTAAACATAAAAAATAAGAAAGACTATCTTTTGGGAATATAATCAAATTAAACCAAATGGTTAAAGTTAGACTAACAAATAACAATGAAGGAAAATAATAAAACGGAAAGATAAACTTGGACTTTTGTCCAAATTTCAACTTTTGGGCTGGCAGGCCCAAATCGTTCCTCCTGTGCTAACTCTAATTCATTCACATTGTTGGGCTGACAGGCCCAAGTCATTCTTCTTGACTTAATTCTAAACAATTCAATCTTATAGTAAAAAGCTCATTGCCCTTCGTCCTTGGTCTGACCCGATATGTTGCACCAAAATTTGAGTTTTTAGCCCATTTTTCCTATATATCCGTATCGAATATCAATGTATACTGAACGTATACAGTCTAATTTGGACTTCCCAAGAATAGTTTCGACTTTCAACTTCTTTGAATGATGAGGTCAACTCGATAGTGTTGAGTTTGGGCTCCATGGCACATCCAAAATGCAAGTGGGAAAGATGAGTCCATGAGGACTCGGGTGACATTTCATGTAGAGGAAAAAGAAAAATAATTAGTGATCAAAACTGGACAAACTTATTAGTAGCTAAAAATTAAAATAATTAACACATATTCTTCTTAATGACCCAAAATCAAAATCTTAAACAAACAGGTGATGCTAACAAACAACCACATATTTGGCATTACATAAATTGCATTTATGACATATGAGATTTCAAGATGAAACTTGAAGCAGTCAACACGAGATTTCAAACCTTCTTTAATAGAGAGCGAACTCAAAGAAGCCGAGCCTTGATAAATGACATTTAAACATTCTTTAATGAAATTAAGAAAGAAACTTGATAATGCAAATGCTTTGATCCTATTTCTCAACAAGAGATGTCAATGTGTTTGAAACACATAGAGGAAAAAACATTACAGTAATGCCATAACATTAATGCTTTCACAAGACCTTAACATTCAAAACAAAATATCTATTATCACTAAATGAAAGGAAGTCAAAATTAAAGCAGGAAAGTAAGTCTTTAAACAATTGCCAAAGCTACTGCACAACAAACAAAATCTCAAGATAACAATCATGAAACAAGGCATACCATTAAGCTAATTTTGAAGAGAAAAGAACAAAGCAAACCAAGTAAACGATGCAAAGATCTATAGCAAGCTCTTTCGGATTTGAATGGAAATACGGTTCTAAAGAAAACAACTGGAACAAATACATTACTACGAAAAGGGAAATAAACCTAAACACTACTACTTAGTCTTAAGCAAGATTTGAAAAAAGAAGAGATATCAAATAAGAAGTTGAATCAAGATGATATCCATAATGAACTAAATGTAGAGTTAAGCAACTAAACAATAAAATATGAAATCAACAGAGGAAATTACAACAAAAAGCAAACAAGAACTAAGCTCAAATCTATGAACTAAACGACATCTTAACAAAGATAATTTAAGATGCTAAAAGGAATTTACCTTTTTAGGAGCAGCGAGCTAGAAACAAGAGAGTTGGCAGATGATTCCAACTACCACATAGAGCTTTCTATGAACTCCGAAGGGCAATGAATGAATGAGAAGGAAACCAATATCCAGACTCAAGGCCTTATGACTCAAACGTTAAGAGCACCGGCTCTTCCACTATTTTCCACTGGCTATTCACCTCAATTTTGGCTTCTATATCGAGCGTGCCTTTCTGTGTAACTCTATATTTCGTGTCTGTTTCATCTGTATGTTCTCTATCTCCATCCTCTATCAAACCTCAACAAATGATGGGAAGGGAGATTTATATAGATAGGATTTAGGGCAGTTTACGGGGGAAAAAGGGAGGGATTAGGATGAACTTTTTGAAATTCAAAATTCAAATTCCTTAGAAGATAAGTTTGGCCAGCTCGAATTAGTATGAATTCCCAACGGATTTTGAACGAAATCTGTTTGATTCTAGGGGTAAGGATGAAGAGATAAGAACATAGAGATACATGGATGATTCGAAAATATTCTCGTACAAACGGATAATGAGAGAGGGAGGGATGACACATGCTGGGTCACTAGAATCGCTGGGTTTGATTCGTGATTATTGGCTTTCGTTAGCTGCTGGACTGCGTTGGGGAAGCAGGAGAAAAGGGACGGTCGACGTTGTATGCTCCTGGAAAATTGGAATTGGGTCTGGGAATTGGGAATGGGAAATGGGCTGGGTCGGTAGTATATTATGAAGTGGGCTACTGGAATTGAGGAAAAGTGATAGAATGGACTACTGGATTTGTGTTAGGCTAATGGGTCGGCTGAATTGGCCCAATTTTGGTCGGAAAATTGAATCAAGGTAAGGTTAAAAAGGTTAGATTTGCAAATACAAAATGCCTAAATGGATTGCAATTATAGCCATATAGAATTCAAATCATAGCTGAGTTTAGTTAATTTAGTGAATCCGACTAGAATTTAAACATGATGAATTAAGATTAATTAATCAGCAAGCGTCTTAAATTGACGAAATAAAATAATTGAACTAATAAACTAAATAACTTAAAATTATAAATATAAATTAAATTAAACTAATTTAATTGAATATTTAATTAAAATAAAATCTTTTTGAGATGATTTTTGAATATTTATAAAATATACTAATTATATAGAAATAATATACATTATTTGAAATTATAAAAAGTAACAAATCTATTTAAAATAATTTGCAAACTATATTATATATATTTTTTGAAATTGAAAAAGCTCGATTAATCTATAGTGTGGAGGTCCGAAATTGGGTGTCAACAGCTGTCCCTCGTTTGACTTGGATTGATGAAAGAAATTCGAGGCAAATGAAATTGCCGAGCACATCTTCATTCTTTCGGAAAGGGATTTTGATACGGACTTTAGGAATCATGGCTGAATCCTGTAAATGGGTTTCCTATGTATCTCTGGATATATGAGAATTCAGGCCACTTGTAGTTTGATAAGCTTGATTTGACGCATGATTTTGAAAAAATTCAAAGCCATCTTGATATCGAATTGTGAAGGCACCAGAATACTCGGGGATAATGATTGAGAGAGAATATTGGAGCACAACCGAGTTTTCAACATTGAGCCCTCCTACATAGCCTTAAACATTAGGAATCCGACTGTTTGTAGTTTGACTCGATCGATTGAAAAGACAATCCCTTATGCAAGATAACCTTTGGTTTTTGAAACTAACAAAAGAGTCGAGTTTGAAAAAGAGGCTTTCAACCTATCATCCATGAATGTGGTGCATTTCACACCTATAAGTAATAACTTACATGTATATAATTTCTAAAGCTCTTGGTGTACTGTCACTCAGATTAGAAAGTTGCTCCCGGTGAAAATCAAAACTTTCGGAATGCGAAACTGAAAATGATAAACCTAAAGAAAAACCCACATGCCTTATGATAGGGTATGGTTTGATTGTGGTGGAAGTCTCTCCTCAGCTCGCATCCTAAGAGTTTGGTATTTCTCTTTTGACTTTGTCCAGTTCACTCCTAGAAAAAGTTTCACGTTGTGCTGCATCCTTTTTGATGTCGTCCGCACTTGTGGTTTGTTTTGTGAATTCATCCTTTCGGATGCTCTCAACAAAGACTGAGATAAAACTCATTAGCTTAAAACTGTAATTCAAATAGGGAGATAGCGTCTTTTATCGTGTTGACACTTAATTGCGCTCCATGGACATTTGACGTCAGCTTCCTCCAGTTTGACGTAAAGAAAATAAAGCTTGTATCTCATATTTGCAAGATACTTCTTCAATATACTCTTCCTTTGATATCAAAGTAATTAAATAGGCTGAGGTAATATGTTGATAGTTCTCTTGATGTTGTTGTTGATGGTTCTCTTGATGTTGTTCTTGTAATGAAAATGATGCATCCGATGTTGATTTTCTTGCGATGCATGATTTTCTCGCGATGCATGATTTTCTCGCGATGCATGGAGTTGGGTTTCTGGAGAATTCCAGTAGGTGATGAATTTTCCGCGATGCATGAATATAATGTTTTCTTGAAAAATACAGGTGATGCTTCCTTGAGAACCGTGGTGATGGTGACTTTTGAGCGATGCATGCGTTTTCTCGCAATGCATAAAGATTTCCCCTGATGCAAGAAGATAATGGTTCCTTGAAAAATACAGGTGATGCTTCCTTGAGAATTGTAGCTAATGGTGATTTTTATGGGATGCATGAAGATCTTTCCCACGATGCATGTAGATTTTCTCGCAATGCATGAACTTCTCACAATGCATGAAGATAATGCTGCCCTACAAAATACAGGTGATGCCTCCTTGAGAACTGTAGCCAATGGTGGTTTTTCTGCGATGCATGAAGATATTTCCTATGATGCATGCAGTTTTTTCTCGCCATGCATGAACTTCTCGCGAAACATGACTCTTTCGCAATGACTCTTCTCGCGATGCATGAATCTTCCGCGATGTATGACTCTTCCCGCGATGCATGAATCTTCTTTCCCGTGATGGATGACTCATCTCGCGAGGCACGAAGATACAGATGAGGCCTCCACAGTACCGAACGTAGATAATTCTTCACAGAAAAAATAGATAATGCTTCCTTGAGAAATGCACTTGGTGATGATTTCTCCGCGAGGCACGAAGATACAGATGAGGCCTCCACAGTACCGAACGTAGATAATTCTTCACCGAGCAAATAGTTAATGTTTCGTTGGGGTATGCTCTTGGTGATGATTTCTCCGCGAGGCACAAAGATACAGATGAGGCCTCCACAGTACCGAACGTAGATAATTCTTCACCAAGCAATATAGTTAATATTCTAGGTGGCGGTATCGTCTCATTCGTCAATACAATATAAATAACCCTCAGGGTAAGAATATTATTATATATGATAATATGATGTAGATAAAAATCCTCCAGGTATCTTTAGTTTCTCGAAAACAATAATATTGATTTCTTCAAGATTTCATTTGTTCCATCTCCAATCATAGTTGCATGTTAATTATGAACCTTGCCGTGCTAAGAATTTGAATGAAATAATGCTACTCTACTCTCAATTATTTGGTATAAGAAGCATAAAACTTTTCCATCATCCACAGAAAAAATTGTTAGTTTAAAGTGAACTGATCTGTGTTGATCTCTTTGGTTGTCATTTCCTTGTCTTGCAATTTCCAGTTGATTTCTCTGATCTCCCGCTTCTTGATAGATACGACAAATCATTTTTATGACAAATAATTGGACCATGAAAGAAAAGTTTTAAGGAAAATATATTTTCAAAAAGTAATATTTGAAAAGGATCACTGCCAAGTGTCATGTCACGTCAAGCTTAGCAAATGCCTTTGAAGTTGATGCTTCGAGGTCTATCCGGTAACTTGTTGGAAAGATCTGAAGATTCCTGAAGCTTGGGTGATATGATTCTTGAGATGTCGAAGAATGCTAAACTTAACCTCTAGTCTCTTAATGGACTTGGGGACCATTTGAAGTTACTTCTGAACTACTGATCATGCTATAGGTATTCAAAGTTATTCTAAAATTCCGATGAACCCTATTGAAATTTTTGAGGTCATCCTCAAAAACTTCTGTCCCAGTTAACTCTCTAAGCGTGTCTTGAATTGTCGATGAACAAATTATGGAATTTTTGAGATCTTCTCTAAAATTTTGTCCAGTTGCAATTCTGAAAGTAACTTCAGTTTTGTCCCGTTGGAGAGATCTTCTTCTTGAGAATTTTTGAGAGGTCTCAAAAATTCTGTCTCGGTTTTTATTGCAAAGGAAGAATAGAAATCTTACAGGAGATATGACCGAGCCATTATGGTGCCTACGTATCCCGTTGAGGTAGAAATCATGTCAAACGTAGTTCCCTTTTGAGGATTAACATAAATAAGAAAATTAACTAAGAAATGACCGAGGCCAACATTGTTCACCTACGTATCTAGTTCTTGAGAATTCAGTCCGAACGTAGTTCAAGTAAAAAAGGAAACATTAAAAGGGATAAAAGGGTGACCGAGGCTGATGATGAGTCCACAAATTGGACTCATTTAGGGCTTTATTTTGACAGGAGTAGTGTCCTCAAATGCTTATTTTGTCTCAATATCTGATGAAAACATTTAATTTTCAATTATTTGAAATTTTAGTGGAAGCATGGACACTTAGGCGCAAAAAGGAACAAAAAGGCTAAAAAGAACGAAGAAGCTGAAGCCTGCGCATCGCCAAGCACGCTTGGCGATTCGCCAAAGGGACGCACTCTGCCCTTTAATCTTGTACGCGAAGCCTTGAAGGAGCAGGATAAAAAAGGCAATGAAAGGAGCAGTCGGCGCATTGTTGAATCTTTCCGTGAAGCAGTACTATACTCCCCAATGGTCCAGAATGTGAAGATACTGAAGGCAAGCATGAAACGGCGATGAAATAGAAGAAGGGCGAGTCACCGAGCCATTCGGCAGCATCGACTAACTTCGCCGAAAGATCCGCCAGCTCTATTTTCTGAGGTCTATAAATACTAAACTTGTTATAAATTTCATAAGTTCCTAACCATTATTATTATTTTCAGAATAGAATAGTACTTTTTTGGCATATTTTCTCTAAAGTTTAGAGAGGGTTTTTGGGAGACTTGAAGAAAGAAGGATTTCATCTTCCCCAAGTTGGAAGTGGGTCTTCTCCATTCTTCTTCCTTTGCTTAAATCAAGGTTTAATTTATTATACCTATTTGATTTTAGTATCATTTTAGGTGTGTTTTGTTATTTCTTGATGTGTGGCTAAAAACCCCTATTCTTGGGGTGTGATTTAGCAAATATGTGTTGATATTATTGTTGGGTCTTGCTTGCTGATAGGTTAGATGTAGTTTAATGGTAATTTCACCTAGTGGTTGTGGTTTAACCTAAAGGGTTTGTAGTTGCAAAATACAAAGCCACCTATGTGTTGTCGGCTTGCCCGAGAGGGAGGTCGCGAAATCAAAACCACTAGACTGATGGCCTAAGGAGTGGGTCGAAATGAGGTTCAGCCCAAGAGGGTAAGCCCTAGTCCTATATTCTAACACTCAGCTTAAGAGAGTGAGTGAGGTAAGGCGTAGGCTGTTCTTCATGCGGCAAATGGGTGTCCGAGAGGAACACATTTGAAATGGGGTAAGTTGCCCGAGAGGGAACTTATTTCCTAGTCACTATTATCTTACAAATTCCCTTTCAAAAGCATGTACCCAACTACTTATCTCAACATGTATTGCGGTCACACCCCAAGATTTCTTACCCATACTTGATTTTCTTGTTATTTTTACTAATTGTGACCAAACCCTCAAATCGATATTTGACACTTTTATGTCGCCCCATTTAATTTACTATGTTTTTAATCGTTAATGTCTTTAGCTACGACTAGTTAGAGCTAATTTTATTTTTCTATAAATTCTCAAAACCACTCCCTTGGGACACGACCCCAAACTTTAGTTGGGTTACTATACTATCGACGATCGTAGACACTCATACCGTAGGTTAGATTTGTTGGTCAAGATAAGTATCAAAATGGCGCCGCTGTCGGGGAATGGTGTTTTTTGAGAATTTTTAGATTGGTAGAATTTTTGTTCTTCTTAATTGTAGTTTACTAATTTAATTTTTTGTTTTGTTCTGTTGATTGTGTAAACATTTCAGAAAGCATGAGTGTTAACGGTAGTAACGGGAGCCAGGTGGGACATCAGGATGACATCGGCAACCTCAACGATGTCCAAGAGCCGAACATCAATGATCCACATCTCATGAGAGGTGTTGGAGCCATCCGTCTACCTCCAGCATAGGGAAATGCGGTGTTCCACATAACGAGCACCATGTTGCAACTCTTGCAACTACTGGGACTTTCTAGTGGATTAGCACATGAGGACCCACATGAGCATCTTCGAAACTTCGTAGATATGTGTGGACCATTCTCATTCAAAAACATCTCGCATGAGTCGGTTCGATTGAGGCTTTTCCCTTTTTCATTGATGGGGGAGGAATGTAAGTAGCTACCGAGCTGCCACGTAACTCGATCACTTCATGGGAGGAGTTGGTCACCGTATTTAATGTGCGATTTTTCCCTCCCTCAAAGATGATGATTATTCGGGATAGCATCCAAAGCTTCAAGCGTCTGAATGGAGATCCTCTGCATGAAACTTGGCTTCGATTTAAGAAATTAAAGCTACAATGCCCAACCCATGGTCTACCTGATAATGTGCTTCGTCAATACTTTTACCGGAGTCTAGACTGGGTTAACAAAGGTGTAGCTGACCAACTCTCGCCCGGAGGCTTAATGCAGCAACCATATACAGTAGCAGCTCAACTTCTCGATGGGATCACAACCATCAACAGGGCGTGATACACTCGCGAAAAACAAGTCTCACCGGTCACATTTCAGCTATCCAAGAGTAGGTTGAAAAAGATAATGAGAGAGACCAAAAGATGGCCAAAATCATGACGCAACTTGACATTTTATCTTAAAATGTCATGGGGACTGGTGCCTGTGGTGTCAATGTTGTGGGAGTCGGGGTGCGAATCCTGAGGAGATGAAGTTTGAAGCCATGTATGACAAGGAAGTAAATTTCCTAGCTAACCAAGGCGGGGGTTACCGTTCAAACTACCCAAGGCAGGGTGGTAATCAAGGATGGGTTAGAGATAAAGGCTGGAAAGATAGAGATCGTGAATGGAGGGACCGTAATTCAAATTGGAAGGATGGAGAACGATAAATATGTGCCTCCCCACGAGCGTCAGAAGCCTAAGGATTCGGAAGGTGGTAGGTCTGAGGATATGCTCTCGCGTATCGTAAACAAAGTTGAAGGGTCAGACAAAATGCTAAAAAGGTATGAAAGAAGACGTGTCTACCCTTAGCCAGACTGTCACCTCTCATTCGGTTTCAATCAACTAGTTAGAGACCCAAATGGGTCATATCTCGTCTCATCTCAATCCGAGACAATAAGGGGGTTTGCCTAATGACACTATGGCGAACCCTAAGAGTGAGGTCTAAAGGTTAACTTGCATCGTGCCGCGACGTTAACTAAGGCGCTGTTTGGGAGGCAACCCCAAACCATTTACTAATTTTTTTGTTATCTTGATAAAATAATAGTGTTTTGTTTGTATAGATTGAGTAAGGAAAGTGTTTGAAAAGATGTATGGAGGCGAGCAACAGTTCAGTTTGGCGGATCACCGACGAGTTCGGCACACCCAATCATTCCCACCATTTGACGCAATACATCTTAAAGATTGAGTCTGTAAAACTCGGCGGAGTATGAATTTTGTCGGCGCATTGCCAATCCAATTGGCGATCTCGATAAAGACTGCCAATGCATTGCTCACCTGAACTGAAAACTCTGCTATATTCTGTGTGGACATTAGATATTCGGTGTTTCACTGAGTGATTGAGCGAGATCGACTAATATCGCCGAATGAGCAGAAACTGGACGGTCACAAGTCACAGGTGTAAAAGTTCCATTTCATTCCCTTTCTTTCACTTTGTCCCTTTTCACAAACTCACACTCACACTTTAGCAGTTATATTTCTTGCACTTTTAGAAGTATTTTAAGTGTCGAATTGTGCTCGGATTAGGATCACATTGCTGCCTAGCAAGCCAGTACTATCTAATTCTGCATCAAAGATTGGTAATCAAACTCCTCAGTTATTTGATTAGACTTTTTACTCATTTGCATAATCACACACAGTAGAAAATCTCTGTTGAATCTCTGAGTTACTAGGATTGTATTTATTATCGATTAAGACTTGATATTTTTTGCATGATTTGAGGGTCTACCACTTAGCTTTACTTTGAAGTGAATTGTTAAGCAGTGAGAATAGAAGTTTCTTTGGGTCTTTGTTGAAATTGAGTTATATAAGTGTAAGTTGCACTATTTAGGGTTGCGGGGAGAAATTTGAAAGAATGGGTTGAAACTAGACATATTGAGCTGATCAACAAAATGAACAAAATTCGCCGAACTGCTCGGCGGTTCACCTAAAGTCCCCATTTCGCCTTTAACTGAATACTTTATGTGTTGATCGATCTGTGACTTTCATCAATCAGTTTAATTCGCAAAATGTATTCGGTGACTCGCCGAAAGAATCCCTTGCTCACCCTTTGTCTGCGACCTTATATAAGTTGTACATCACTTTCAATGATTGGTCTAACATGATAAGTACTTCGCCAACTAGCTCGGCTAAGAGGTTCCACACCCAGAAACACCCATTTTCTCCTATTTGAAGTGCTATTTAACTTATCCTCAAAGTCTTTGCAGTAATGGCTAGATCAAAAGTCGCAGGGAGAAATAATCCACCCAGGCACATAAGAACATAAAAGTTTAAGAAAGACGAAAAGAAAGAAGAGCTAGCCAGACTAAGGCTGGGCACCGGAACGGGTTGTACCCGTACCATTCCGGTCTGTTCCGGTCCGGTAGTATTCGGGACGGGATGGGATACATTGAACCGGTACACGGAACGGAATGGTACCATGATTTGGTACCGGTATACCGGTACCGGTTCATTGTCCGGTCCCAGTAAATCATTTTTAATTAAAAAAATAATAATATTTTTGTTATTATTTACTTTTATTAGCATTTTTTTTTGTTTATTTAATTTTTTTAAAATTACAAACTTAAGTTATTTAACTTACAAGTTATAAGTATAACTTAATAACTTATAAACTTCAAAAGATTCAAATCTTTAAAACTTATAACATAACTACATAAGCTCAAAAACTAAAAAAAAAAACTTTATTAAACTTAACTTACAA